>JACJUY010018432.1:0-10663 GCA_014220935.1 Platorchestia sp. MABIK
CAAAACAGCCTAAAAGAGTGTGGCCAAAGTATACACAAAGAGTGTAGGGGACGGCATATTGTCACAGGAGTGTCGCGGAGTGCCGCGGAGCACAAAAGAAGATGCACCCGCGCTCACAGCTTAGTTCAGTCTGACGTATCGACCTCTGGCAGACACGCTCGTTAGCTTGCCCGAATCCGTTGCTATGGCTTGGGACTCGTAATCAAGAAGAGCAGACGAACGTTTTAGTGTTTGCAAATACGTTTTTCACCGAAGATGTGAGGAACCCCCGCCATTGCTCCGCTTAGGCGTAAATTACCAGCGTTATTAATTGTTAGGCTGATTAAGAGGATCACAGCCCAAGAACTTTATTGCGGAAGGCCTTTAAATCTGCCTTACAAAGTCCGCAAAGGACCTCAGCGTTCGAGCAATGGCTAGAATTTCGACAAGATGAAGTAACTTATTCCACTTGTCACACAACTATATGACAGCTGCTTGAAAGTTTCTCAAACAAACCTTTTTTGTATGTATATTAAACATGTAGTAATCAACTATGTAGCTCAAGGAACATGCTATATCACACAAAGGATTGAGGAGAAAGAAAGTTTTATTCCAATTAAGTTTGACATATATCATCGTGTACATTGGTTTTTCCGATGGCTCAAAACCAAAACCAGGACGCTATCGCTGTTACCCTCATTCGAACCGATGCCCATTTCCGACACCTGACTAGAAAGGAAAATTATAGCTGAGTTCTCTCTTTTTCCAACGGAAAGAATTAGAGGGATACGAACCAGTGACTCTTCCTATGGAGGGCGCGGGCTTCCAAATTCATGAATCATCCTATTTAAATATCATTGCAATAATACACTCCAAAGCATCAAAAGTGAGATAAAAATTATCCCACTAGGCTGTCAGAAACATTACGCAACACGTATAAAACATTAAAAATAAATGTTTCTAATGATGAGCCCATATTTCAACGCTAATTAAAAATTTCTATACACTAATGGGTTTGAATTGCGACATAATAGTAACTGCATTCTGTGAAATGATTGCCTCAAAAATGTTCTAAAAGGGAATGCTGATTTCATTTTACACTATGAATTAATGATCGCTGCTCGCCGAAAGGCAGTGATTGTGGCCGTTACAAAGGCCCCGACGCTATTGGTCCTCATCTTCAAGTTCAAGTTCATGGGCTTAGGCATGTGTGGAAGCCTGTGATGGTGTTGAAGGCATAGGCATAGCAGGTGGAAGTAAAGATTGCGAATCTGAAACTATTCAATCGATATTTCGAAAATTTGAAACTAGTTTTTCGCACATACAAATCAACATGTGTCTGGCTGATAGCTAGCTCGAAGTTCCTTTACCACAAAAATAATTTACTTGAAAGTGAGGGCCGGCAGTGTCGGGGTCTTTGTAACGGCCTATCGCCTAAAAGAGTCAGAAACAAGAAAAAGCTGTCGCACAAGACTAACAAAAACATTTTACTATTCCAATAGAAGTTAACAAAAACGAACATTTAAAAAAAATTGAAACGAGATGTTAACATCTCAAAGTTTGAAAATTCTTTATAAATAAAATTCTTCATTAAATGCTAAATGATGGAAATAAACAAAAGACAGTTCAACTTTTATGAGAATAGTGGAATCTGCTAAGTGTGCAATAAAAACGTGCTCTTTAGCTTGCTAAATTTTCTGTGTAATGCTTGACGCCAATCTCACCTAGGCAGCAGGCTGCAGGGGTTGGCTAACCTGATTTTATGAGTGAGCGTTCCTTCGGAGTGAAGAGTACAGAAGTAAATTTGATTGTGGCTTGGTGGAATTATTTGTGGTTAATCATGCATAGTGGGTTTAATCGTCAGGGGATGAGCTTCTTCCCCAATCAGATGGGGGGCATGAATAGATTTCAGCCCCCTCAAGGAAATATGAATCGCTCTGGAGCGGCGTTTCAAAACCCGAGTGGGTTCGGCCGTCAGCAACAAAATGTCGGCGCCCAGTCATCTAACTTCGTTCGAGCTCCTGCTCCCGTCTCGACCAATGGAGGGAACAGTGGAGTTCAATCACGTCTTGGGCCTCGAACGCCTATCACTGCCCCTGGCAAGAATGAAACTCCTGCCTCAAGTGGTCGTCCTGTGCTGCGCAGGCCTGGGTCTCAGGACAAGGATAAAAATGTGAAGCCAACAGGTCAGTATCATTGAAGTCTAGTGGCAGTGATATTATTTATTTTTGTGTTTTCTTACTTAAATATCAAAGTTTCATCATATTCTCTTTATTCTGTTGAAATTGTTTTGGATCTTTACATAATCATTGTGAGATGTGACGTGATGTTCTGTCTCATGCCCAACTTAAGTGTAGAGCATAGCATCATCAATGCATCTGTTTAATTTGTCAACTGCTGACTGTATTGTATAACTCAATATTAGTTATTCCTCTATATTGTGCAATGGTTTGATGAAAAGCTGTTAAGTTGGTTTAAATGCCCTGAATGGATTAGTTAATGAGCAGTTCTTGATTTTCTACATACGTGTGTATGGTTTTCAACACCAAATGTGAATCAGCAATGCAGAACACTGAGTTAACTTACTTGGCTTAGATTGAGGTTGTCTTCAAATGGGAAATTCCCTTTGACTTATTCAAATGGTAATTAGTGTCGAAATTTAAAAATTACAAAAACACTGTGCAAATTATTCATATTTACTGAAATATTTTAAATTCCAGCTCCATTATTATTTTAATTGACAAGATTATTAAATCTTTGGAATTGAAAAAACTTCAGTAAATATATTTCAGCTGATATATAAAAAAAGTGTCTAAAATTTGAACAGGTAATTAAAAGGTTATCTATTTCCTATTTGTAAACTGGAAGAACTGACCATTAGGTATTCAATAGATTTATGCTTAAATCAATGTAATTGCTCCAAATTCCTTAGATCATTGAAGTTGAGTAAAGAAGTATGAAATTGATTGCAGGTATAGACATACAGAATTTTTCAGCATGATTTTGCTCTGCAGAGTGAGATCAGTGTGCTAGTTTAATCCCAGTACAAAAGCTTCTTCCTGGGTATTCTGCCAAACTGATTGAACTGTACTGTACACAATTGGGAGAGTAAACAAGAAAAATTTGTATATCGATGGAAAGCCTAATTATTATAGTGATAGTTTTAGAGTTATGCAGTTCTTCACTATCATCATTAAAAAATTTTTTTATAAGTTAATTTACATCCATTTATTGCATACATTTTTCATGGAACCTAGTAGGCCTATAACCATTTTTTTGCAAGATGTTATAAACTTTACTAAGCATCATTTTATTAGCCACAGCAGCAAATTATTTGTAGTACTGTTCTTTCTTGCATTATGTGTGGTGTGTTTGCACAAGTATGTACCTTAATTTTTGTCAGTTGTGGTTAGGTAGCATTAAGTTATCTTTTGATGCTGCCCAAAGAGGTTTACAATAGATTCATTAATGATAATTGTGTTAGCTGCTAAAAATATTTTGGTAGGGCAGCTGCTGAAAATATCTTGGTAGGGCAGTTGCTTAAAATATCTTGGAAGGGCAGCTACTGAAAATATCTTGGTAGGACAGCTACTGAAAATATCTTGGTAGGACAGCTGCTGAAAATATCTTGGTAGGACAGCTGCTGAAAATATCTTGGTAGGACAGCTGCTGAAAATATCTTGGTAGGACAGCTACTGAAAATATCTTGGTAGGACGGCTGCCAAAATATCTTGGTAGACAGCATAAAACACCAATCTGATATAATCTAGCCAATCTTCAAGCATCATTATGAGGTGATCTTAGATTCATTTGCCTACTGGTGGATTCAGTTTTGTGTCAGCAAATGTAGTTTTTGTGACATCTAGTATACTGTGACTGTATATCTGAAGGACATTAAAATAACTGTTTTCTAATTTAGAAATTTACCTTGGTTTTGTGAGCAAATTTGTAATATATAGATGCAGTGTCTGTAAAGTATGATTTATGCACCATTACAAAGGCGCACTGTTTGTAATTGAGAACCTTATTAAGCTAGGTATGTTGAATATTGTTTGTGAGTTGAAAAAGTAATTTATTTTATCTGAGTTATGCTTGATCTCTTATACCTTTAATTGGCCACCATTAAATCTTGATTCAAAGTGTTGAGTTTGTTTGCAGCAATAATGAAGTGAAACAAGGGAAATTTCTCTCCCAGTTGGAAGAAAATGGCAATGCATCACTAATTCAACAACTGTACAACCTATTTATGCTACACAGCGAAAAATTTTGAACAACCTAAGTTGTTATGACATATGGTATGAATAATGGTCAAAAAGGTGCTATCATCTGGCAGCTTGTTGTATCGAATCAGTGAAATTCCCCAGCCAGAGCCTTTAAAAAATGCAAGTATGTAAAATACTTATGCAGACTTGATAAAGTCAACATGATTGTCTAGTTTGTGCAGAAGTTCAAATGTTGCTTTATGATATCAACACTTTAGCTTTGATAAGATGTGCACACTTGTTTTTCTTATTTTATGAGTGTACCTGTTTATTGGGAAATGAATACCTTGAGGATATCACTGCACAAGTTATATTACTGGATGGAAATTTTATTTCTTTTTTCTAGTCATGACTTTCATATGCAGCAACTTTGAGAATTGCACGCTTAAATATGCAAATTGTTTAAAAACTGTCTTGGGAACCACAGAAGTTATTTTCTGAGGGTAACTATACAGGTTGTTCCAAAATTGTTAGTACAAACTTTGACTACTAATGGGAAATATTGAAATAAGCGCTATTTCATCGATGAACAGAGTTCAAAAAACTTCGTTGATGAGATATTATGCTCATAAACTTTAAAAACTAATTTTTTGCAGCACAACTTTGAATTTGCAAAAGATCGGAGCAATAAGGAGAATTAGAATTGGAAAATTTAGGCATGATTGATGCCAAAACTATTTATTCTTATTATTAAAATGTCTAAAAACTTGTATTCATATATTTAAAAAATTTCCAGATTTAAGAAATTTCTAAAACATTTTAGTCAACGTTAGTAAGTAACCCCTAGTTTGAACCGTAATTATTTGTCAGTTAGCATCGTGACACTGTACTGGTAAGATGAACTGCCTAGCAAATGCAGAAATGGTTGATTTGCATTTTATTTATGGTCCTACTGATAGTAGTGCAAGACGTGCCACAAGAATGTACTAAGAATGTTACCCCTATAGACAGGTTTCTGTTCATTGATAATTTACTGCTTTACACCAAAGATTGTGTCAAAACCAAAGTTTTAGTGCAAACAGTGGATGCTGGTTGCCCAAAACAGCTTGATCTGGATCATGAGGAAGGTGTGTTGGAATACTTTCATCAAAACCCAAGTGGGAGCAATTGTACTGCAGCATCATCTATGGGAATTCAAGATCACACTGTAGTGTGGTGGATAGTGAATTGGAAGAATTATCATCCGGATCACTTCTACAGAGTCCATGGACTACTTTCTGCAGATTATGCTCCTCGTGAACAATTCGTACAGTGGTTTTTGAATCAGGAGTTAGAAGATGCCCATTTTGCAGAACATGTGTTGTTCATGAATAAAGCTACCTTCAACCGTAATGAAATGTTCAGTTGCCATATTATTGATGAATGGCAAACAAAAAACCCTCATGTCATCCATGACCATGGATACCAACATTGCTACTCTGTCAATATTTGGGCAGGTACTGATCATAATCAAATCATTGGCCCATACATCCTACCAGAGCATTTCACTGAAAATGTTAACAGAATATTTCTTGAAGTCCTTCTAGATTTACTGGTCGATGTTCCATTGGATATTTGTAGAAGAATGTGGTTTTGGCATGATGGAGCTCTGGCACATTTTACTGTGAATGTGGGATGTTTTCTTGACCTTCAATTTCTAATCGATGAATTGGTCATAATGGTCATGTGTCATGGCTTCCTACATCTCCTGATCTGACTCCATTAGATTTTTATGTAGGGACACATGAAATGTCTTGTTCATGAAACACCTGTTGAGTCGGAAGAAGATCCTTGTTGCCGGAATTGCAGTCACTGCTGGAGATAGAACAGAGATGCCTGGAGTCTGGCAACGTACGCAACTCAGTCCAACAAAGGTGTTGCACTTGTCTTGATGCTCATGGTAGACATTTTGAATAATTACTGTAAAAAGGTCCTTGTTACTAATAAAATATTCATTGTTAATTAGTTTTTGAATTACCCTTTTGTGTATTAATAAACTGAGTGTAGCTAAAAATCAGCATTCTTATTTTACATAAGTTTATCTCAAAAACAAAGCATTTTTGAAATTTTTGTTGTTAAAGAAATGGTGCTTATATCAATATTTTCCATTAGTAGCCAAAGTTTTTACCAACAATTTTGCAACACCCTGTGTAATATAATTACTGTTTGATTTTCTGTTTCTCTCATCCTCTGCTTTATTTACGTGGAAACATAACATATCTCTTATAGAGGTGAAAAATGGGTAAAATTATTTACTCCCCTCTTTGTGGAACAAAATAGTTGAATCCTATCAGAGCCAACAAAATTACCTGAAATGCAACGCTTCAAAAATTGTTTGATTTATTTCAATTCTTAAACTACTTATGATGTATTTACCACTTGTCAAGGAGGACAAATTCAATTCAAATGTGAAGAAAACTCATTTTTCTTACCATTCAAATGTTTGTATAAGATTTTAATTAAAGAAATGCCAATGATCACTGTAGAACTGGCAAAATAGGCTAAATGATTCTAGTGAAGTCATTAGGAAAATCATCAATTATGTAATCTACAAAATGAGCTATTTTTTGAGTAATTTTTATCTTAAATGCGCAATCATAATTATGCAAAAATTGCATACATAGAGGCAAAGCCTGTTAACAGTGCACACTTTTTGGCTATTATAGAATGAATTCTTTAGGTATGAACATGCACATTGCCTATTTTGTAGTATAATTTTTTAGCATTACCTGAAAATAAAACTAACCTTTCTAAGATTTCATTATATCCTATTGAAGTATGAAATAATTCACATGCTTGAATTGAATGATCCTTGTTCTCATTATCTCATTAGGAAAGCTTATGAAGCATCCTTGGTGCTGGGATCCCTCACAAAGTGTCCATTTTCTCAATTTGCTCTCATCAAGGAAATGTCAATGCTGTGCACTGCTCAAATCTGTAAACTGATTTTGCAAACCAAATATTGGTAGGGAGATATAGGTTCCACTACCTCACTGGAAACAATTTGAATGTTTCTGTGGTATTTATGAGGTTAGAGTTGAGGAACATTTGCACCAGAAGCTAACCTTATTACCAGTAGCTGCCAGTACCATACCTTATTTCAAGTAGAAGTTTTTAGGTTCCTCTGGATCATTCAAGCTAGCTTCAATTATGGCATGGAATTGGAAATTTTCTTCATGTTTAAAATTAGATGTTTTAAATGAATCAGAAAATATTAATATTTATGGTTATTTCTTTGTTTATTTCTTTTCATTGGTAAACTTTTAACAATGGTGGACTTTGTGTTCTATTTTTGAAAAAAGCCTCAATATTTTGTTTTTCTTGTTAAGTTTTCTCTAGTGTGTTCTTAGGAGTTCACTGCCAAGTGGCAGCTCATTACTCATTTTAATGGCATTCACTACCTGATGCCAGAGTAAGTCTAATGATGAGGCTTATAATATTGGTGTTTGATAATATGAGTAGAAAAAATGCTGAGGTTTAAGGGTTAGTAATGGTGAATGGTTGGTGGTTTTAGATTTGTCTCAACACAATGTTTGATGAAAAATTCAAATGAGATTTTTACTGATAAATAACTCAGTAGCATTGGAGGTTTTTTGTTGCAATGTTATATCAAATAACTTGACAGAAATACATTAATGGATTGGATAAACCTCTGGATTTTTGGTTCACTTTTGTTGGCAGTAACTCCCAGGGGGACTATGTGAGGGCCCGAGCTAAAGGTTAGGTAGGCTTTCTTTTTGTTGCAGTAGAATAGGATTTTGTTATGTTACGGACCACCTTTTTTTTGGTTCACTGCTGTCCTGTTTTTCAGCACCTACTACTTTTTCTTCAACTTTGATCTTGTTTCATAAACTTCTTTCTCATTTTACTGTTTCTATGCCCTTTCTGCATAGATTCCACGTTCCCTAAACTCCATACTAAATGGTGCCTTCCTCCTTCCTCTCTTTGGATTGCCTTTGTAGCGGATAGGGAGGCTTAAACTAACTAACAATCTAATCTTTTGTTGGCAGTAAAGTAAGCACGCTTCTTGTGCATTGCATGTGGCTTAAATTAGGGATGGGATTTATAATTGATGCAGACTACACTCTAGCAGAATGACTATTTTCTCAGCATTTGACATGGTAAATCAAACATAGACTCCACCTCTTGAATTGAATTTAGTTCATTGGCAGATTTGAATGTGCACTTATTGTCCTTATGAGCATTTCCCTTCATGTAAGATTGCTATGCAATAAGAAACATAGACTGATCATTGAAGTTGAAAAGCTTATCTTGGCATTATGTATAAAAACTGCATTGGCAGCTCACTAAGTCTTGCAGCTTCTGGATAACAAGTAATGAAGTGCTCATGACTACCAATGCCCTGTCAATGCAGGTTTGGTATCAGCAACTATGCTGTCTCCATTGCTGCAAAGTTTTTTTAATGAACACATGCAAAAAATTTTGGGATTATTTCAATTTGACCTGTTGAAAAAATGAAGAAAACACCCTTTTTCCATATCACTTGCTAGGCCTCTGTGAAATGATGTTCTTGCCATCATTTTAGAAAAGCAGGTGTTAATCATACTGGTATTATTGGGAGCACTATGAGTTTAGTCTACTTTTCTTTGTAAGTCCATAATTATTCAGAACAAGGTTTGAAAGATTTACAAGTCATTTGTGGGATATAATAATTACATTAATGATGCTAAGAAATTGTATACATATCTTTTTTTGATCTTTTTAATGCCAATTCAATACATTACATTGATTTGTTAAACTTCCATGTATAGATGTTGAGCAATTTAAAATGCAAAAACATTTACATTGATATCAAATAGTTAAATGAAAAACCACCAATACACTGAAGCAATAGGTCAGTGAGTGGAATCAATGTTGACATTGTAAATTGTTGCATTCAGAGAATATGAAATAGGATTTAATGTATGAATTGGATATTATAATATTTAAACAAGACAGGGAGAAATATTATAAAGAAGTCATATTTTACTGAATTTTTTAACTCTGTTGTAAAAGTGTAGTGGTATGTCTTGGCTGTTTATTTTTTGTGATGTTAGGCACTAGTCAATATTATGGAAGAAATATTCAAGACAGTTGGTGACAGTGTTTGATGTTCTTTACACATTCAACAAAAACTTCAAAGCTTTCATTGGAATTGACTTTTGATGTGGAAAGGTAGAGGGATAAGTATTTTGGAATGTCAGACCTTGATGTTCTAATTACCTTGAAAAATGCTTTTCTGTAAGTGGGGAGGATGAAGAACTGAACATACGTCAGATGTTGAGGCTCATAGAACTTTCTGAGGAAAGTGCATGTCAAGTGAGGATTTGTTTTAGTTTTGAAGAAGGATTTAACATATTGAAAGCACTAATTAATCTCTGAAATTTTTTACTAATGCAAGGTATTTAGTGTAGTGCTTATTGGTAGTGGGAAAGTAAAGCTGGTAAATCCTCATTCTGGTTGGCAATCTGAGGAAATAACTTCTTTAATAGCTTTCATTTGAGGTGCTATGTGAGCTTGGTGTACAGTTGTGGGTAGGGGAACTTGGACTCTGCAGTAAGTGCTACTGAAGCTACTAAACATTTGACCAGATATAAAAACTTTTTCTGAAAATACATGATGTGGCATGATTTTAAAGACCCTTCGTTTTTCATGCAATCTCCGATAAGTATCTGAACGAATTGGGAATTGAAATTTGATGGAAAATAAATTTTTCTGATGTACAGCTCCATCCAAATTGGTTCCTCACACTCTCCTGCCATGTTTTTTAAAATTTAATCTTGAGAAATTGATCCACAACTCTCTACCAATAAAACAAGCTTTGCATTTTAAGGGAAGTTGAGGTAAAAGAAGAGGGTATGTACACAGTTCCTGGTTAAATTTGTCTACCACACAATAGTAATTGTAACAAATCTGAGTAAGTTTACGTCAAGCACAAAAATGATGAATGGACTATGATTTTAAAATGAAAGATAATAGGAATGGTTGAAGAAAACTGAACATTTAAATGTCTATTATGAGTGTTTCTATCGTATTTTAAAACAATGACTGCACAACACATTTGGGGACTAAGTAAGGGGCCTAACTATAAAATATTCATTTAATTTACTCTGATGAAATGTTACAGGGTTACAAAGTTGTTGCATTTTTCTCTCCTTGTAATTAGGACTATGAGTAGTAACAACATGGTTTTGTATTGCTCAAAAACTTAATTCACTGATACGGCTTACTGGTTAAATTTAGCTAATTCTGCTTCTTTACCAGTGTTACAATATTTTATGGAGTATGTCTGCTATTTCTAGGCTGTATAGGTTATGTGATAGTGGTGATGTGTTGTGCATTGTGTGGCAGTTGTGGTGCATTGTGTGACAGTTGTGGTGCATTGTGTGGCAGTTGTGGTGCATTGTGTGGCAGTTGTGGTGCATCGTGTGGCAGTTGTGGTG
>JACJUY010018433.1:0-10660 GCA_014220935.1 Platorchestia sp. MABIK
CTGTGTGGTGCAGTGTGGTGCTGTGGCTGTGGCTGTGAGGTGCTGTGGCTGTGAGGTGCTGTGTGGTGCTGGGGCTGTCAGGTGCTGTGTGGTGCTGTGGCTGTGAGGTGCTGTGTGGTGCTGTGGCTGTGAGGTTGTTAAGCCCCGCGCCAATATGGATATTCTCGTATCTTTGTAAATAATGTTCGTCGAAATTTAATTCGAGTATCATAGATACTCCCCAAACCCCCTTGAATCCGGCTTGTCCGTAATTCGGGAGAGCGACTAAAAGAAACGGTCCGCTCTCTGTAATTTCGGAACCTCCTTATCTACTATTGAAATCCTCTGCAACTAATATTGTTTCCTGCAAATAAACTCTGGAAATAAACCGAGTATCATCTTCCCCGAGAAGAATACCGGCTCCCAAGATGGACCAGCCTAAAGAATCATCAAATCGGGCCGAACAGGACTCGCTTACCTAAATAATCTATCACTGGCTCCCAAGAAGGACCAGCCTAAAGAATCATCTAACAATTGGCGCCGAACAGGACAGCCTAACAAAACTAATAAGAATATATCTAACAGAGGTGCTGTGTGGTGCTGTGGCTGTGAGGTGCTGTGTGGTGCTGTGGCTGTGAGGAACTGTGGGGTGCTTTAGCTGTTGCTGTGAGGTGCTGTGTGGTGCTGTGGCTGTGAGGTGCTGTGTGGTACAGTGTACAGTGACTGTCAGGTGCAGTGTGAAGCAGGAGTATAAGTTTGCTGTGTTAGACACACATTTATGAAAGATGTTCCTGTCCTCAGTGTGCCTCTCCTAGTAGTATTAACGTAACCCTTCCCAAGGAACAGCTAAAATACATGACTGCCTGTTTTCTCTTGGTTAGTTAAAATAATATGAATCGTCTTCTCGTATGGTAATTTTAGAGCGGAGATCGTAATCGAGTCATATACCATACTTTGATACCAACTCATGCTGGACGCAAACATTTCGGCTGTAATTAGAAACGTTGATTTTTTACACTATATGTATACTATATCCCATAACACGAATTTACTATTTTTCCATCAGCACCCTCTGTGAAGTCCTCCAACTTACTGGAGAAGCTAACAGCCCACGCTGATATTTGCCGCTGTGATCCCTGCCGTTGTGACCCGACCAAAGGCAACGAGTGCTCTTGTAACGCTGTGGCGGACCCCACCTCGCCCGATGCTGGCTCAGTTGCTGCTCCTGCTGCGGACTTGTTCCTCAGTAACTCAGCATCCAGTGCTCATAATGCCTTGGATCCCTCACCGGTCCCTAGCGCTTTTTCTGCAGCGTCAAAGGGATCGTTGACTACAAATCACGAGCCGAGCTTGCATTGCGGTCTAGATTATGCTTCTGACAACCTCTATTATAGTGTGAGCACTTCTAGTACCTACACCAATCTTGACTCATGTGACGTGGGAGGTGTGGATCATCAGCTTGGCGAAAGTAGTCAACTGAAAACTCCGACTGGAGACGTGTGTGATGTTGATGGATCATTTCAGATGACGTGGCCTACAACTCATGCAGCTGACGCTACAATAGTTTCAAAAGCACCTACTCAAGTGTCTGGAGCCACGTGCTATACATTAGAGACGTCTAGTTCTCTTGAATCGGACAATGTCGATGCTGCGGTATCTCTCCCATTTAGGTCTTTTAGTGTGACTGGTGTTTCTTCGTCGGTTATTTCAGCCTCTTCTGTTAATCCAAGGCCGCTTAGTTTTCCCGTTGAATCATCAGGTTATGTTGAATCATCCGTTGAATTATCGTCTGTGCAACTACCCCATTTTGATACTAGTTGTAATGATACTGAACTTTCATTGCCATCTTCTTCATCTGCCTCGGTCACGATCGAAAACTTAAATCAGAACGCCGCAAACGAGCAAATTAAAGTATCCCATGGCAATGCGTTGCCAAATTTTGAGAGAGAACAAATAGAGAAATCTTTTCACACAGATGTATCAGCTAAAGAATTGTCGTTTGCTAGCTACGATAATTCCGTGAATGACGAGCCATCAAAGAGGAACCCTTCATCGACACCGCCGGTATCTAGCGACTTCAGTTGCCTAATGTCTGCCCCTGGAAATTGTGACGATGATGGTACTGAGATCATGAGTAGCGAATCTGAGGATGATAATGATAATGGCATGGAAAACGTTCTTACTACTCCACGTCTCACCTTACGGGATGAGCTTCTCGATGAAGCTATTAACGGCTCTTCTTTCAGGTCGCCTAAACGCTCCAGTTCGACTGCGTTAAGCGGTGACGTGAGCATCAACGCTGCGGCTTTGCCTGTTGAACGAGGAAACAAAGATGTTAATTTCAAATGCTCTCCTTTTGGAGCTCATCGTGATGTGGTTTTGGGAAACAGTAGTAATATTCTGCAGTCCCTGTCTGTTGAGCCCCGACATGAGCAAACAACGAAGCTTCCAGCTCCTCTACCGACTTCTCACGTTAAGTTTCCACCTGCAGTAACTCCTATTAAGGGAGCTAAGCGTCAGCGTGCTCAATTAAGATTAGAAAATTCAAAAGGTCTTCATTTGTTGAGTAGACAAGAAAATCGCAATTTCGATAGAGAATCCTCCCACAATGGCTTCGAAACTCCTGATGTTAATTTAGAAACTACCATGATAGCCTCACAAACTCCGATTTCTGATTTGCGAACTCCAATTACTGATAAACAAATTGCAATTCCTGATTTACAAACTCGAATTGTCGGTATAAAAATTCCAACCACTGATTTACAAACTCCCGTTGACAGCATACTTACTCCAATTACTGAATTACAAACACCTGTTACCGAATTACAAACTCCTGTTACCGGATTACAAACTCCTGTTACCGGATTACAAACTCCTGTTACCGAATTACAAACTCCTGTTACCGAATTGCAAACTCCTGTTACCGAATTACAAACTCCTGTTACCGAATTGCAAACTCCGATTGCTGACCTACAGACTCTAGGCGTTGGCTTTAAAACTCCTCTCAGTGATATAGAAACTCTCTTCAATTCATCAGATTTTTCTGCTTATGAGGTTTCCGCACCATGTGACGCGTCGACCTCAGTTATAGTGAGCCCGACACCGGCATTGGCCTCTGTTTCTAATTCAGATTTTCCTGCATTTCAAATTCCTTTGAAATCGAGCAGATCTGAGGCTAATTACCGTGAAAATTCAAGTACCAATAAAGTGCTTCGTAACAAAACTTCTCTGTTTGTTGATGAAGATCACGAAAATCAAGATAATGCTCTGCAAAGCAAATTTGAACACCGTGTATGTACTCAACCCAATAACGCTGGTGTCTCTACCTCTTTCAGTAATTGGACGAGTAGAACGGGTGCGTCCCCAGCCTTTCCTAATTTTAGTCCTGAGGAAGCCGTCATCTTGCAGAAATCTCTTGCTAAATCAGATTGGTCAAGTAAATCTCCGTGGAAGCATTTCCTGAGGCAAAATTCTCAACTGTCCTCATCTGAACTAACGAGTTTACTGCCTGAGATGTCTTCCATGATTGATGCGAGTTCAAAGGAACGAACTGAGCAATTGTGTTCTGCTGACACCGAAGGGGAATGTCTGGACATACAGCAGTCTTTGTTTCCAAACTTCAACTTTATGAATGAAAGTGAACGACCTCAGGCTTTAGGTTCTGGATTTTTCAATTCTTCTCCGAATTTCCCGTCAACTTCGTTGAGTCTAAGTCAAGAACACAGGAACAAAGTACTACTTTCTACTAACAGTAATTCTGTTCCGTCAACATCAGGAGACTCTTCGGTCAGTCATTACACCTTGCCAGAACTAATCAAGCTGCGTCAGCTTTTGGATTCACACATCAGTGCTGCAACATTCGATTCTGGTTTTCCAAATATTACCCTGCAAACATTGCAGGAGGATGTTGGGAGGCCTTCGAAACGAAGGAAAGTTAGCACCGAATATTCTTTAGAAGCGGTGAATGAGACTAATACTTTATTTCCAATCCGACTTGACCGTGCAGATTTTTCAAACTTTTTACCTGCAGAACATAGAAGTGCTCTTGCCAACAACGAAACTAGTTCGCTTAATCTCGCAGACTCATCGAGCTTCAATATTTCTGAGTCTGTGCAATTGATCACTTCTGCATCTTACCGTACTGACTCCATCGCTGGCGTCGCACGTTGTGTACCAGACAATATTGATAGAGCGTCAACTATTGAGAGCACCGATTCAGATGAACAACGCACGCCTTCAAAACGAGACAAGGAATTGGAGGCTAACGAAGTTTGCTATCCTTCATCTTCCGATCTATCTAGCCGCACAAAACTAAGGAGGCCAAAACCGAACAAAAAAACCTTTAATTGTGAAACTCATGACCACCATTGCAGTCAAGAAGAGATGACAGTGCAATGCTGCTCCAGGAAACCGCCTCATTGCAGTGGTGACCACCAACGTAACAGACACCCGAACAACAATGGGCATTGCGCTAATTCTAGTCCACGTTCAGGTGCTCGTTGTAATTCTCGCTGCTGTGGTCCCGTTACATGTGATGCTCATGCGTCGTGTGTGTGTGGCAGCAACCACATCCACGCCAACACTAACCATTGCAAGTGTAGCGCACGCTCCTTTGAGGCCTCATGCGAGAAGAAACGCTGTCATTTTGATGCTAATGGTGGCAGTAGTAAAGGTGATGCTTCTGATGCCAGTTGTCCCGTTTGTGAACATAATTCCCATAAAAATATTGCAGGCTGTAGAAATTTTACACATGTTTGCTGCTCTCATCAAATTAACAACAACAACAATGATGTTAATTATAAAAGCGCAAATGCAAAGTGCGGCCTTCATTGTCGTAATGGCCATTACAACGTTAAAAATAGTGAATATTGGCACAACGGCTTTTGCCAGCATCATCGTGACGATTATTTGAAAAACTGTTGTTCTCATCATCACAGCGAGAACTGTGTGAATAACAATGATGCTTGTGATAACTGTTGTAGGTCGAATTTGTGTATGGGTCATCATCACGATCACTTTCCCTGCGGCGGAATCTGCCATTCTCACTCTCATAATTGCGGAGCATGCAATGATGCTCACCGCAGTTGTACACCCCAGAAACACTGCACTTACCATAGCAGGTGCTGCCATTACCATTCAACTTGCATGAACGAGTCTCCTTGTAGTCATTGTGAACCGTTGATACATGACAGCAACTGCCAGCACCCTAAGAATTCTTGTGGTCACCGCCGCTGTTCACTTACGGAAAAAAATATTGATGAGAGTCATCATATTCCTAATGGGAAAATAAACTCCGAAAATCCATGTAACTCAAGTCTTGGTGATGGAAACCCAGGGATATCCTCAAATTTCGGTAAAAAAGCTCAGTGTTTGCACGATAGAGAACAGCACAAAGATTCTTGCTGTTTTCGTAGGAAAAACAGTAACGTTTCAAATAGTTCTGGCCCAAAAAATTGTAAGGAATCCCTTGCTTGTGATATAAAAAGTCATGGAGACTCACAACTTAGGGCGGAAGGAAACCCAGGGCTTTCAAATAACCACGGTGACGGAACGAACCTCGGAGACTCGAATACTTCATGTGGAGGAAACTCGAAAGACTCGTGCTGCTCTCATTCAAGGAAAGACTTGGGTGACTCTTCTGATTGGCAGGCAAATATTTTTCAGCATAGTGAAAGCTCTGCTTCCGAATGTGCAGAATATAGCACAAAACAAAATAAGAATATCATAGTACCGCACAATGAAGATAATGAGGAGAGCTGTGGCCTCAAAGCTCACCCTGCATCATGTGTTCAGAACCAACTTCCATCTTCCTCAAAGCGTAGTAGTTGTGGCAATCACATGAAGCAGCAAGCCCCTCCTAGTTGTGACTCTTTCGAAGCAGCAGAAGTTAGCTGCAAAGAAAGAAAAGTCGGGTGGGAAGCACCTGATGACGTTGATTTGACCTCTGCTTCTATTGATCGTGTAGATCCAGCCGGAAGTTATGCTCGTGATGGGACATGGGGAAATGGTTCCTTGCCTATCGCTGGCAACAGTGGAATCTCTTTTGAATTTTCTCCAGAAAATCCCGAAGATGAGTCACTATTAATTCCCAATACTTCAAATATTCTGTCTCTTGACAACAATAGAATAAAGTATACTAGCACTTATGCCGAAAAATTTGGAACTCTTGATATTTCTGATACAGCGAGCGACTCGAAAAAGCGAGATGTCCAAACTGTCTTCGCATCTACCAACCCAACAGCAAAATCACAACTCAAGTGCACCGATTACGGGCTCAATGCCAAATTATTACCTACAGATAAAAACCCTATCTTGGAAAGGAATGGATGTAATAACAATCTGCAAAAATATTTCGATAAAAATGCTAAGTCATCTTGTTGCATTTTGGAATCGGTTCTTTCTCCGGAGAATGTTGTAGGACACATGGAGAGAAGCAATGTTTCTAATAATGGAAAAAATGTACCTACAAGTTTAAATTCCAACTTTCTTGGCTATTCTCACTCTGCTACCACCGCTTGTCAATCCATTTCTTCTGCAGATTTCAGTCACTCGATCTCTTCTGATCTTAGTCATTCAGCTTCTTCGAAAAATGAAAGGGGTACATTTCCTTGTGCAGATTTTAGTCATTCTGTTTCTTCTGGTAAAATTACTCAGCCAACTTCTGGTTCGTCTGATAACTCTGTAGCTACAGCTTCTTATATAACGAATTCGTCTTCGCATGTTAATGAACAGCAAGTGAGCGTCGAGAAAAAGATGTTGATTAGCTATGAGGAATCTTGTTGTATCATCGTGTGCAAAACTCGCCTGCAGAAGCTACAGTCAATGTTGGTGGAGTGTCAGTGTAGAGGAAAGTGCCGTAAAGGAAATTCTTCCGGGACTGCCCAATGTTAATCAATTACAGGCGCTTTGAGGATGCTATAACCCCACAATTTAGTTTTTAAAAAATATCGTGCCATTTTTAATGTAGTTTCATAACATGATATGTTTATTCTAAACGCATCCAAGAATAACGTTTAGTTCAATAAATCAAGTATGTATATTTTAAAACTCTCTGTTTGGGCTTCTCACACTAAGATGTTAGTTTATGTATCAGTGCTCATCATAGCCGTGTGGTTTAAGGACCTGCCCTTCCGTGAAGGCATCGAGGGTTCGAATCCCGGCGCTGGGTGGCGATTTTTTCCGTTGGGTATTAAAGAAAAATTCGAAGCACAACACCCCACTGTACCCAGGTGTCTGAAATGGGTACCGGTCTTGACCGGGGGAAAACGTCATTGCGTCCTGTTAATTGTAAGGCATTTGAAAACCAATGTACAAGTTGATATGTATCAGGCTTGAATTGTAAATAAAGCATCCTTGTGCCGGTGTAAACTTGTGTTTCGCCTTGACTAAAATGTTTATAGAATTAGGGTCGTCGACAGGCATCTTTCTACTTCTTACATGAGGACGACTGGGAAGTGCCTTCACGTTTAATTTTAAAAGTTGTGGGCTAGAATATATTTCAGTGAGGGGTCTTACAAACAATAGATTTGGTCCTCCTTCATCCATATCATTGTGTTTTTCAGAGGAGCTTTTGGAGTTGTGATCTTGGATAGCATGCGTCTCACTTGGAATGTCCGAAGACATACAAATGAAATTTCTTATTAATTCTTACTCGAAACCAAATATCACTTCAATACAATTTACATCAAATCAATTTAGCGTCTAAGGTTGTAATGATGTTTCATTATTTGGAAGCTATATCGCATTATACGCGTATTGATGGCATTTTTAATTATAATGAGTTACGGACATAATGTCTTTCTTAGTGTCTTTCGTCATCCCTTGTGGCTGTGGTTGGTCCCTTTATTGTGGCTTTGGAAGAGTGAATTGTAACAGTTCCTATTATGTTTAAGTGAAGGCCTTAGTAGATTTAAGCTCGTATCTACGATTTAGTAATTTTGTGATTGTCCCCGAGTTCCCGCTTTTATTATGCGTGGTTTGTCTGAGTTGTTTCTTTCACCAAAATTCAATTCAATATTTTCTTGTGGACAGAAAGCAGCTGAGATTCATTTTGAATACATTTCTATTGATTCGCCAGTAATGTTTGTTAGTTTTTATTTTTATTTCATTTTTGGCATGGATATTGTCTGAATATTTATTTTCTCCCATTAATAATGGTGATGGTGGTCGTCAGCAGTTCATTAATTCATTTTTGCGTGAGAATACCATATCGGTAACATTACTCTCCGCCCTTGTGCTACTTTCTGTGCCGCATTCTATACAAGTGTAACCCTCCTATGTCAGTAGCGCCAGAGTGACTCTGGCTATGGAGCCAGTGTAATCTCTTCACATCTCTCCGTCAACCTTGTGAGTTCCTGTTCCTGGATGAAGTGATACAGTCTATACATTGAAGTGATTTTGAAGTCTAAAATTCTTCCTTTTATGGAAAACAATTTCTGAGTCCCTGCTTATTTTTGCCGCGTAGTGTATAACAGATGTTACAGTATAGCTCGTGTCGTGTCAAAGTTGTGTATTTCAGTTTCGGAACAGCGTTTTTACAGATCAGGATTGACGACTATTGAAGTGAGGCATTCTATTTATGACGTCGAAATCGAGTGGAAGTCACCTTCCATAAGCCCTACAACAGCACAGAATACGGTGCATAGCGTCAATTCTTGTTTGCTTACTTTCAGAACTTTATATTCTTTGTGGGTGTTACTAGCACTTGCTGTAGAATATTCAACACTGCTGCTGTAGTGAAATGATACTTATGTGAGAACGCTTTTGAAAGCTTCTTTATGTCTTTCAGTTGCTCGCTCTTTCTGTCGCTTGTATCACTTAACTGAAGAATCATGTGTGGGGGATCATATGCATAATCTCTATTTTGTACGCGTGACTTTTTTCTGTATCTCCTTTTGTTTTTCTCATCCTTTCTGCGATGTTTCTTTTTTTCGTTACTTAACCTATAACCGAGCATTTATGAATTATAGTGTTACTATGTACGCTCTTAGGGTGACTGTTGCGTAGAATATAACTGGTTAACAATAAATATAAATTGATTTTAACCTACATACTTTAATTTAATTTTAAGTGTGTTATTCACAGCTATCTGCAATAATTCACCGCGGCTGCATTTATGCTCAAAACTCATGTGTACCTGAGAATGCGATTACAATAATCTTACCAAGAAGTCATGTCTGCGGTTTCTTGCACAATAAATATGGGTAAACTAATCTCATCTAAGAATCATGTTATGTCAAACGTTTCTTACGCAAAAAGTGTGGGAATTCTTTGTTTAGAGAACAATATTTATGCTGAAAACTGGATGGGAGAACTTGTGTCAAGATATTATGGTAAACTAAGCAGTCCTGGTATGTTGAGTTCTGTGGCCTCCTCTGTACACTACTCACGTTGTCAAATAGTTCCTAGTAATTCTAGTCTTTTTTTTCTTTTTCAACTTTATGGACCGAGGTTTTGAGAACTCCACGTAAGTTTTTGTGTTTTTTAATATTAGTCGCGTCCTTATTAATTACTTGTTTTTTATAAGAGTAACGGACGCTGAATATTCAATGGATTGTTTTGTTTTTTGTTCGTTTGTTTTTTGATTGATGTCCCATTCAAGATGCTGCTGCGGACATGATTTTACGAAATATACCTACAAATATGCTTAAATTTTAAAGCTCCAGTAATTCCTTTTTCAATCTTAGCTATTCAATGTCGATGGCATGTATGATCTGCTATAATTACCATATTGTGCGTTGTTCGCATTAGTATTAAGTTTTTTTTGTGAGAAGAAATATTTAAATGGCTTGGCCTTATCTTCCTTTCTTGAATTCCTAATTGAGGTAAGTTCATCTCAATTATTGCTCGAATTAGCCGTACCCAGGAGTTTGGAGGTAAGCGTGTATCAAACTGTGTGACAGTCATCCATATGACTCGCGGAGAACATATCATTCCGAAAAATCTCCTCCGTAGTATAAGTACATTTCACCCCAAGGTGGAAAATGTTGATTCCGTTCTTAAGGCCGCCGTCACACGGAGACCAAATGATAGCGTTTCGTCAAAATCATCTACAGTCAGCGGCACTACTCAGTCTGTCCAGGGCCACGAAACAATCAGATTTCAGCCTTAGTTTGACCAAACTGGTCCCAAACTAATGCTGAAATCGGACGGTTTCGTGGCGCTAGACAGACTGAGTAGTGCCGCTGACTGTAGATGATTTTGACGAAACGTTCCCATTTGGTCCCCGTGTGATGGCGGCCTAACAGTAGTGAGGTAAGGCTCCCTGTGCATCTATTCGAGTCCAACTCATCCCTGAGGAATGTGTCGGCTTTGACGCGAGAGAATAGCACTCGTGTGCGAGATCTTGAATCTCACGTTCGAGTGAGAAACTTGAAACCACAAGATCTGATAGCCTAAGGTGCTAAATTCAATAGTTATCCTCTCACAACTCGCAAGGGTAGGAGCATGAAAATTTTCTTACGAACAAGCACACGTACAGCGAATGAACTTAAGCTCTATTTCTTCTGAGAGGTTACTCGGAGTTATATTTAAGCATTGTGTATTTTTTTTGTATTTGAACGTAAAGAATACAAACCTGAAAATTGAAATATTTTGAGCGGGTTGAACAACATTGAGTTCGTATATTAATAGCAGACTATTTGAAGAAATGACGAACAAATTGCCAGTTGTGCAACAAAAC
>JACJUY010018444.1:0-10642 GCA_014220935.1 Platorchestia sp. MABIK
GTTTCACTGAAAATGAAGTATATCAAGTTATTATTTCATCTTGCAATATTCAGATTCAGTGAATAGGAGCTTAATCCACTCGGTTAAACTTTACTAATTTGTAAAAGCTTTCTATTCAAAATGATTATCTTAAATTCATTGTCTTAATATAGCAAATGTACTATCATGAAAATTTTGCAATATTATAGAGAATATGAAATTACTGCGTTTTTAAATGTATTCTCTGTTAACTTAAGATGGAAAAAAAGCCTTTAAAGCGGAAATGCGATTTTATTCAACTTCGGCAACCTCCTGATGTGTTGGTAAAAGATTCAAATCACGCCAACATCCGCGTGACCCAGAATTGGCAATCCAACAAAACTGCAAGAGGAGAACATTCAGTCTTTAAGTCGAATTGCAACTAACTTATTTAGAGATTTTTAATTTCAGGTGTTTAGACAGAAACATGACAAAGGACATTTCAAACTCCTACGTTACACACCTATGAAGCGGACTGGCTTAGCCTCAAACCACTAACAGGACGAATTTTATTAAACAGTACAGCTGAGACGATAGGGCTAGCGTACAGACGCGGTGGACAGTTATAGGGCTGTGTTAAAGTTACATTAATTTGCTGTATATAGCACCAATTACCACTTACTAGACATATATTTCATATCGTTCAAGATATCACATTTCATAACTCAATTAAGAGTTACACTGTTGCATCAACCTTGAAACATTAATGGGTACATTTCAAGAGGCACATGTTAAAGGCCATAAGAGGAAAATTAGAAAGATTACGTATGAGACGACCTAGTACTTCTAAGTTTTAATATTAAGGTAATAAGAAAATAACTTCTCACTAAGAGGTTAAGTAGCATTTTAATTAGGCACTCAAGGCCAATGTTATGGATTTAAGAACTCCAAGGTAGGAGTAATTCCCATCACAGGACACAAAGTGTACTAGGCCTCTCCGTAAGTGTTATAAAGGAGCTCAAACATGCAACGAGAATGTAAGTTGAGGTTTACGAAAATCTAAAGAGTATTCACTCAAAATAAAATGAAGAATTACAAAGATTCGTCCATTAAGTTTAATCGGGTTGCCCAGA
The DNA here is from genome assembly GCA_014220935.1 of Platorchestia sp. MABIK. Classification (NCBI taxonomy): domain Eukaryota; kingdom Metazoa; phylum Arthropoda; class Malacostraca; order Amphipoda; family Talitridae; genus Platorchestia; species Platorchestia sp. MABIK. Next base: position 1,092 of record JACJUY010018444.1, read on the forward strand.
AGCACTGCCCTCCACCGCTCCGCACCCCAAGCATGTTAATTTCCAAAGCTACTTTATCTCTTTCTTCATGTGACAATAATTATTTAAAAAGTACTTAACTTCTAATATCTCTTCCCAGCGAAGTTCATCTCCTGTGTGATAACTCACTACTCCAAATAATTATAATATTTAGAATGCTAACCATTTCCTAATTTTACCCTAACGGGAAGGAGGTATCATATTTCGCTTGATTTCACATAATTGATTGAAGCATTAAATTGCGGTAAATGCTGTCATTAGAATGATTTAACTTCTCAATTCGTCCAATTTACACCGCCGGACAAAAAATTAGCTGTAACGTTGTAAGACGTAGACATAGTTTAAACAATGTTTTCTCATTTCCTCCAATCAAATAAGAAGAAAAGGAATATTGAAGTAACTTTTTTCCAGAGTCATTGTCATTAGTTACTGCACTTGCTTTCTCCGGAAAACACATGTACACGTAAAGGAAAAAGGCCAGCCAAATCAATCTGTCCTTGTCAAAGAAGAGGTTGTGGGCTGGCACCGGGCTTGGCTTGGAAATCCGTCAGAGAAGGGTTTTAAATGATTACCCATCGACTTGGGACTGTACAAAAAACAACTGAACAATACAAAAAATTCCAGCTAAATAATTATTCATCTGTGATAATAGTTGTAGAGTTACAATTTCGACCTCTCGCAACAGGCGTTCTCTGATGTGATTCATGACAGCAAACCGGTGGAAGTGTTCAGCAGTTGACTATCGTGTTGAAAACAGTTCCTTAAAATATTTCTGCTCGCAACATGCACCGAGAACTGTTGGGAATGAGTTTGAGGAATTCCGCTACCGTCAAGACATTTTTTGTTCGTAAAATTAATCGAATGGAAAGGCTTCAATTCGCAAAGGCCTCAAGGATTGAACAGTAGGGTAATGGAAACACTTCATTCGGTCAAATGAACTGAGATATTTCGTGATCTAAATCGATTCCAACAGTTATATTGAGACAAGAAGCAAATATAACTTAGAATTTTTTACGCATCGCTCCGACATTACTGACTTCCTAGTGCGGTGTTATAGCAGTGTAAAATTTTGTTTATTACTTCGTATACAACAGGGCGCGTCAACCACTTAGCGTGTCTCCTTCGCGCAGAGCGACATTTACCGAAATGATCCGGGCCGGAAAAAATTGCCATTGGTTTCATGTTGCCATATTTTAGATCTGGCAGTTAAATGCACTCCATTACTTGCCTGATATATTCTGCGTGTTTCCTTTTAATGTCCTGTAAATTCTCGGTAGCTGTTTGCGACCGTGTGTTGTTAATGGAGGACTACTGGCAGCTTAAATCTTTCGGAGTAGCTGTACTTGACAAGATGATTTTTCTGTCTTGAGTTATGGCACTTTCGTTTCGATTTCATCCGACGATATTGGCTCATACTTCATGTAACGAGCTTCAGACTCCCGTGTGCGTCGTCACTTGGTCACAGATTTTGCCTTATCTCACTTTTGAATTTTCAGATCATTTTATCATCTTCGCCATTCTCCTCATTCTGCTGCGCTACTTTTCCCAGCTTCTTCATATTGAATTTTACCGAAATTAAAAAGAATGATGTCCGTGTTCAAACCTTTCTGTAGAATAAAAACACACAACTATAACACACCTAATTCTCATCTTGAAATAATTGCACTTAGTGTGTATGGTGCTCTGTTGAATAAATTTGGGCAAATTTCTAGTTTTTGTCTTTGTTTTTTCATTCAATAAATCCCTATTAAAATACCTCTTAAAACTATACAATACACAATAAAGCTTGATATGATATTTTATAATTTCAAATTTATACGCAATTAATTTATACTTGTATGAGGTAGTAATTACCGTGGAATTATTTTAAAATGACTAGGTTCACAAAATTTTAAAAAGAGAGAACTAATATAATTCGACTTACTGTCAATAAAGTGCACACATTTTGCATAGTAATTAATATATTTAACTAATTGCACTAATGTTATATCTAACTTTCCTAATTTTAATATGAGATTGAAATGTTGCAGTTTTTTGGAGGTGCTACAGTACGTCGTCCAGGACCTCAGCGCCGACAGCCCAGATCTGTTTAAGCAACGCTGGCTCCAACTGAAGGAGGCGCTGCTGGAGGCGGGTGCTGACTTCAGCACCTGGAGAGACTTGGTCCTGAGCTGCTCAGACGACGAGAGTGTGGTCAAGAGGTTGGCTGAAGCAGCGAAAAGTGTGCAGGAACACACATGGACCGCCCGTATTGGTGAGCAAATCCCCGAGAATGTAGCGTGTCTTTAAAAAAGGGTGAGAATGTAGTGTGTCCTGGCCTTGCGTTTTGAGTAATTTCCCCGTATACATTTTGCATGTAACGCTATGGGATGTTGTAATTACGATAGGTCAAATATACGTGACAGACGATAAAATAAGGGAAAAAGATAAAATAGACTCATCGCCGTTTGTATTTGTAGCCCTACTTCTCATAAATTCCGTGATTCTGAGATAAAAAGCGGTTCCAGACACCATTGACCTCAGTTTTGCACATGCCAGAGAGCGGGTCACTTAGTTTCACATTGTGGTTCGTAATTTGATTGACTATTTCGTTTAACAGTGACTTACTGTATGAGTGACTTGGAACAGTGTGCATACATTTTGTGGTCCACTGAATGCGCAGCAATGCTCCGCTCCTATGTCAATTCACCGGACAGTTTTTGCTACGTCTGGACTTTCTGCTTCGGGTTCTAGAAAGCACCCAGTGACTGCTGTAGTAAAAAAGGCATTTGTACCATACATGGTGTCCTATCTGAGAAGAATTGGGCTCCTCACGTTTGTTCTACGAAGTTTTCATGAACACTGAATGCATAGGAAAAAGAGCTTCTATGCGTTTTGGCATGCCTGCTGTATGGCATGATCTAATAAACCATCACACTGATTGTTATTTCTGAATTACACTATATTTTAATAAGGGATTTATGCACACAAAAGTGGAATATTGAATATCCTGTGATCACATCTATCATTCGCCAAGTGGCCCATCCCAGTCCAAATTCTATCGCTGGTTCACCAGTTATTATCACATGTTTTCATCGTTTATCGTAAGAATTCCGATGATAAATATACAGGCATAACTGACCCTTTTAATTTGCTAATAAAAGGATAACTATGAACGCTAGTAAGGTGAAACTTGTTTTATTTGAAAGAATAACATTTTTATGGCTTATCAGCACTATGTTTTGAATATAATGTCGTTTAAATGACTGCCACGGCTGTTTTGACAAATTAGTGTGCTTCATGAACGATTTGGTAACATCCCTTGGCTTTCTCGTTCTCCAGATTTGTCCCCATACGACTTTTTGATGTGAAGCTACCTTAGGTCACGAGTTTATGTAACAAATTCAACAGATCTACAAGAACCTAGGAACTACATTGTCATGAAATGGCTTAACTCTCGCCTGGCACACGAATGAGCGTTTTGGAAACGACAAAGAAAAGAGTCATAATATACCAAACTGCCGTGGCAGTCATTTAATAGACATTATATTCAAACACAATGTTGTTAAACCCTAAAAATGGTATTCATTCAAATAAAATAAGTTTCAACTTGATAGCATTGATTATTTTTCTTTCATTTGTAAATTAAAAGGGTCAGTTACTTACCCTGTAAATTTCCCCCACCCTGTATTTACCGGTAAATTTCAGATGCTAAAATACCCACTGACGATGATAACCGATTTTTACCGTCGATTTTTGAAGCTCGTTCCGACCGTAAAAGATGATTATAGACATACGATCGTTTTTGAGGCTCTTCTTCATAATTTGAAAATAACAGTAATACTTGAAAACCCAAGTCTAAATCTAATCAATGGCAAGTCAGATCTGATTGTGTAACGTATTTCTCATGGTCAAAAGAAATGACAAAAATTATTTTATATAACCTACACGTGATGTAATTTGAGCTTCGATTTTTTATCATATGAGTCAAAAATTTCAATTCGAAGTCAAAACATATCTCAATTGCATCTTCACGTATTATAAGTAGGTATTTATGCCCTTTGATTTTATTTTTAGATAGTGTAAAATGAAATTGTGGTCTTCAATTTAAGCCTCAAATATTTTGAATTTAACTGCAAATGGTTTGATTTTTACTCATTATTCTTTGAGTTAAAAGCAAAATAATGAAGCTAAATAATGCATGATCAATATGATGAATAAGTACATAATATTAACATTCCTGGCAAATGGCTTATTTATGAGTAAAGAAGAAATGCTGAATGTGCGAAATTTATTATTATCGTTAAATTACAGCGAACAAAATGTATTTTTGACTTTTCTCAATGCAGAATTCAGGCTTTAAAGCGTTTCTCGATGTTGAGGAGTTGGAATACTAGGGTTCAATTATTATCAATCACGATCGTATTTAGCACAATCTTAAAACTGAATGTCTTACTTACTAGTAAAACAATTTTAAGTCGGTAGTTAACAACTAAAGTTTTTGAAAAATAGAAGCCTTACATCTTTATGAATTCACAGCTCCAATTAATGCAAATGTTTTTGAATTAGTTAATACTCTCTAAAGAAAACACTATTTTTTTGCTTTCAAACTAGTAAACTAATAAAAGATTCATTACTGGAGCCTTCCCCTAGTCGAATTTTCATTTGAGCCTAAACTAAGTTTGAAGATTACGCTTGAGATTGCAGTTTCGCATTGCAGAGTAGTACTCAAAGTTTTGAACGTTTATATTGTTTTGCATTGTTTCAAATATTAAGATCTGTATCTTGAAGTTATATAGTATGAACAAAAACTAAATTAGACATTTTTGTGCACCCAGATTCATTTGTCCTCATAGTAACTTTCTGAAAAGTTTTCTTAACCTACCACTGCTAATTCACATTGTTTTTGTGGAATTTACAAATTGTTTTCTGTATGAGAAAATATACTTAAAAAGGGAATGCATGTATCATATAGTATGAATATTACTCTTCTGAGTTCAGCTCTGGAAGACATCACTTGATGAAAGGTGGAGCGTTCAACTCTCATTTATGATATACAAAGGAAGTGTTTCTCATTGGATCATAATTTTGTTCAGAATCTTGATTAGAATTTTATTTTTATTTGTTTTAGTGTAAATGTGTAATTTTAAAATGAATTTTTCTTCGGACGAAAAACCATGCGGTACATTTACTACAGGAAATTAATTTCCAGTAATATTTTTAAGCTGTTAAAATACAGGGTGTTGGAGATCAATCCGACACTTGACAAAAGAAGGGGATAAAACTAAAGTTGTATTTGCAAGTTATCGAAATTTATTTAGCAACAGTTTAAGTAACATAATACATTATTTTCAATGTAACTACCTCAAGCAGCGACGACCATCTCAAAGCGGGTGCGAAATGAGCCCATAACGACCCAAGCGTGACTGTTAAACATTGTTCTTCATCTTTGGTCGCCAGTCGGATTTGTGGCCACCCTCCGTAACAGATTGCAAGCCTCTTTATTATTTCTTGTTGGGGCTGATCGAGGCAAATACCAACAAACACGCTCCCCACACAATCGATTCGCTGAAGGCTGCCATCGTGGAGACATTCGCGTCCATTGACATGTCGCCTCCATTAGCCTCCACAGCTCGTTTCGCACTCACCTTGAGGTGGTCGTCGCTGCTGGAGGCAGTTACACTGAAAATTAATGTTGTATAAAACTTAAACTGTTGCTAAATAAAATTTCGGGTATCTACAAATGCAACTTCCGCTTTCATTCACCATTTCTTTTTCTCTTTGTCATGTCAAGAATTTAAAATCGGCATTTAATTTCACATTAGTTTTCATCAATTTCTCCACTTTTCTAAAATCACATTTTAGTTCATCGGAAATCTTAAAAATAACAACTCTAGAGGAAAAATATTAGCATGCTAAGTAAACAACGACGTTTCGACCTACTACTGTGGTCATCATCAAGGTATTTCTGCCGAACAACAAAAGACAAAACTTACTAAACCTGAACGTACAAAGTCAGAGTATCTGTCATCTATACAAAGTAATTACAAACAGAAATTTTGAGCAGTTCATGGTAAAATTTAAGAAGCTAGTTTGATAAACGGAGCAGACTAGAAGAGGGAGTGCTCTGGACGAAGCTTGTAATGAGACTGATGGCGTGAGTTCTCGACGATGCCTTAAGTACCCTCCTGTTCTCGGCATGCTTCTTCATGCGAACAAGTTTAGGTAGGTGGAAAATTTGTTGTACTTTACATTTATTATTGGTGTATGTTTTCTGATTTCTAAGGCTTCTGCAATTTTTACTGATGCATTGTTGGAGTAGGTGTGCATTATGCTGAAAGCTGGAAGAAATGCATCCAAGTTGGATGGTTCTTTTTGGTGGTCGTCTCTGAAGTGTTTGAAGATGCTGCTGGATGAATAACGATGCACCTTCATTGTTTCAAAAGAAGAATGCACAACAATTCTGTTCTGCGGTTTACTCATGAAGAAATGCAAGAAAACCAGTTTCACTTATTGGACGTCCGCATGGAACTAAAAGGGAAACATTTTTCAACTTCTGTCTACGTTAAACCTACGGATAATGGCTCATACATTCACTTCACTTCCCAGGTGCCCCTGTCTTATAAGAAATCAATTGCAAAGACACTACTTCATCGCGCATTGAAATATTGCTCGAAATGGGAGACATGCGCGCAAGAAATCAACCGCATTAAACAAGTATCAACTAACAACGGCTTCCCTTTAATGATTTTAGACAAAATAGTGAAACACTTTTAAATAGATATTATGGTTGTGGTCAGAATCGCCCAGCAGAAACAGTTGACCTCTACGTCAAACTCCATAACCTCGGAACTTACAAAAAAGATGCAGATTTTCTCACGAATACAGTTTCGCAACACACCTGTACAATCGATCCTTATAAGAAAATTGTCGTCAGGCCGTACATCAAGCCACGAAAACTANACGTTGGAGAGAAGAGCAAAACAGCATCGTTATTCATCCAGCAGCATCTTCAAACACTTCAGAGATGACCACCTAAAAGAACTACCCAACTTGGATGCTTTTCTTCCAGCTTTCAGCATAATGCACACCTACTCCGACAATGCATCAGTAAAATTGCAGAAGCCTTAGAAATCAGACAACATGCACCAATAATAGATATAAAGTACAACGAATTTTCCACCTACCTAAACTTGTTCGCATGAAGAAGCATGCCGAGAACAGGAGGGTACTTAAGGCATCGTCAAGAACTCACGCCATCAGTCTCATTCCAAGCTTCGTCTAGAGCACTTCCCTCTTCTAGTCTGCTCCGTTTATCAAACTAGCTTCTTAAATTTTACCATGAACTGCTCAAGATTTCTGTTTGTAATTACTTTGTATAGATGACAGATACTCTGGCTTTGTACGTCCAGGTTTAGTGAGTTTTGTCTTTCTTTGTCAACTGTCAGATTTATCTGTAACTCTCTGTATGTATGTAAATGCATATTTTACAGATGTACGAATAAAGACATAAAAACTTATTGCAGATACGACATGAGAGGTTCCAGTTTCCAACTTCATTCAATAATGTAAAATTATTTAAGTTATTAAAGACCTGCTTTGAACATGGAGTGACAACAATTTCTATTCTGAAATATTAAGCTCCGTTTTTTATGATAATCCTTTTCTTCTTTTAAGTTTTCCCTCAATTCAAAATTCAAATGATTCTAGTGTATAATTTTATAATTGGTGCTCTCTTCCGTTTCAAAGACAAATTGCCACCCTCACTGTGCTTGTCTCTGGTGTACCAATACAGTTGCTCACGTTTTGAATCCCGGCACGTTTGTTCTACCTGCCGTACCCTGATGACTAGAGTTTCCGAGCACGCTGGGCAAAGTTGCAGAACTGGTCTTCCTCTTGAGTCCCTCCCCATTGTCCTCTGTTAGATCTCACGCACAAGAGCGCAATGTCCGGTCTCCCTAAAGGATTTTACAATTTAGCCGATACCTCTTACAGAACAGATCTGCGCATTCTCGAATCCTTGCATATTTACAAAATGAAGCCTACTCTGGATGACACCGAAAGTGCTTTTTCGCTTCAAGTTGCCCACCCATGGTTCAGTTGTTCAGTTCTTCTTTGCCTTGTATTTTATTTTTTACCGTTTTTACCGTTGTTGTTCGTGTTTTTCAACGTTTAAACTTTTAGAAATGATTAATTAGTGAATTAATTTTTCCCCTTATGGGTTTGTTTTGCAGAGATTTTGGCTGAAGTTGGACTGTTAATCCGAAACGTTCAGTTTTATTTGATTATTTTCAATAAAAATGACTTTACGTGTACCGATTATCACCTTCAGGGTGTCTACTGATATTTCATTTCCAAATTTTACTACTTTTTACTACATTTCACTACCTTCAAAAGCAAAAATTTACTACCTATTTTTTGCATAGTGAATGTTGTACAAATGTCCAGATACAAGTAATCGGCCTATAATGAGTAATTTGAGCCAATAAAATACGCAATACCACAGGTACAAATAAGCTCCAACTTTCTTAATACTAAATGGAGCAACGAAAGCATTACTGCAAAAAAGTTACCTGAATTCCTAAGGTACCCCGTCCTAAATGAACTCCAACGAATGTTTGGCAAAGACCGTGTCTTAACATCTTTCAATTATGAGAACAACAGTTCATCATATGGAAAAAATAAACTGAACGGAAACTAGTAGATTGGCAGATCCCTTTACAGCAGGGTAGAATATCAGGGCATTTCATTACTATGGCACTTACTATTTTAGTACTATTTTATTTATCACTATGGCACTTCGGAAATTTGAGTTTGTGGACTATTTCTATCACACCTCAAAATCTAAATCGGCACCCTAATTATGATCAATTATGATAACAAATAGGTTATTAACATGTCATATTACAGAAAAAATCACGAAAATTTTATGCAACTTTGCTACGTATAGTAGAAGAATGAACTTTGATTAGATGGAGCATCTCCATGCTCCTATGACGACATCCTGGAGGTAGATTAGATAATAGGTTAGTTTAAGCCTCCCTAATCGCTACAAAAAAGAGCGTTTCGAAGAGCGTATCGAAGAGAGATATGAATGGATATTAGGGAATGCGGAATCTATGCAGAAGGGGCATAGAAACACTAAGTTGGGAAAGAAGTTCGTGAAACAAGATAAAAGTTGAAGAAAAAAGTAGTAGGTGCTTAAAAACAGGGCAGCAGTGAACCGAAAAAGGTGGTCCTTAACATAGCAAAAAATATTTCATTTCAACAAAAAGAAAGCCTACCTAACTCTCAGCTCGGGCCCTCACATCTTCCCCCAGGAAGCACTAATTCCTAGATACAATAATTGTATCCTCCTGAGGGGACATCCTGGAGGTAACTGAATCGCCATGACTGCCAACAGGAACTTCAAAGGAACTTCTAAGGAACTTAACTCTCGTTGAAATGATTACACATTGTATTAAAAAATAACTTCATTGCATAATTTTCAGTATTTGGACATAAATGAACGTCATTGGAATGAGAAAACTTTCAGCTTTACGAAGAGATCATTT
>JACJUY010018450.1:0-10633 GCA_014220935.1 Platorchestia sp. MABIK
ATGAAATTTTAAATGAGAAATTAAAATTTCGTCAGGCATGGCTACGTGTGCTAATGGTTCACTACAGTACAATCCCTACCACCCACTTTAACGATCCAAAAGTTAAACGTAGAATGAATATTTAAGTGAACAGCCGTTCATCCGCCATTGAGCAAAAAGCTCTTTCGATATCATGTGTCGTACCACGGAACAAGCCCTAAGCATGTAAAAAACCCTCAAACTATGCAACAATACAAGGCCAAATAGCACGTCATTTTGCATCTCAATAATGACTGTATGCTACAAAATATCCTGAAAGAGTAGCAAAGAAACATCTTTTAGAACTCCACATTGCTTTATTTTCGATCAATTTTTTTACTAGTGTGTGCACGTGATGTGATTTCTTGAGTGCTTGTAAGCATTATACGCATATATGTGTACAGGAGATAGTAAAAATTCAGTCAACCATGCAGTGTCTTTCATTTTCATTCGAATTACTGGACATTTTGTATCAACTAGCAACGTTTTAATTTTAACATTATTTCTATATATTGAGTAAGTTAAGCTCATGCATCATTGTGCTCAAATATTTCAAAAAGAAAAAGTAAATGAAAAACTTTATACAGAGAGAGTGCCCTAAGACTTTCATTTGTAATACCAATTTTTCAATCATGAACGCTTTCAAGACTCTTCCAACTTCAAGTTTCTTTCTTCACAACTTCTGTCTCTTTAATGCGTCAGCCATCAACGATTTATAGAGAAAAATAAAATCTCCATTTGATCGCAGAAAAACTATGCATATTTTAACGGCTACAACCACCTGACTGGATTCAATTAGTATGTTTTACAACGCAAATTAATACAATCAGAGAATAGTAAGTCGCATTGACATATTGGCTTGTCAGCCCCAATGTTTATATAATTGTTTCATTCGTTTTGCGAAAAATGTTGGTTAGCCTTGAGCGAAAATCCTTTTTCGTTTCTGATTCTAAGGATTCTTTTGTGTCAGCATTATTTTCATGGGTATTTTCATAAATTTGTGATGTACTGAAACGTGTTCTCCGAGCTAGTTACAAGCCATTTGATAAGTTTGCACAAAAAGATGGTTTAAGATTTTTGCGTAATTGATTCTGAATTTTAGATGCAGAGTCGTTTACTTCCACCTACTGTAATTTCAACAATATCAGCAGGTATCGTAAAAGCCTGAGCTTATATGTCAGTGCGTCTTTATCAACGTGCCACAGTTTTTTTTCCTTTGCTCGTATTTATGTGTCTACTCAAACTTTAACTTGATCGATGAAATACAATTTCATGCATTTCTCAGACATGGTTGTTATGACATTCACCAATGATCACCAATTAAGGATCTTTGTGTTGAGATTTAAAAAAAATGAATGTCGTACATTTTATATTTTAAATTTATTGGAAATAAATTGATTTTCTTTATTCCTAACGCCAGGATATTTACCTCCAATGGATCCGAGATCATTTCAAGCATCATGGTAAGTGAACTTTCGATGTGTCGCATCTTCATTCTGAATTAATCTATTTTTCTTTAATGATTGGGACATTTCAAACTTCCAATTCCATTTCAAAATTTTTATCTCTAGTGTAGAATCTCATTCTACCAAAAGAAGTTACCAAAAGTATCATTTTAATTTTGAGGATTTTCAACACGGCGCACTGAGCCACTAGTCAACTGAGTAGAAATTATTGCATGATTCCTTCTGACTCTACAGAAAGTTTTAAGATTTCAATCTATTCATGAAAGCCGTAATTGAATGATATGTTGCATTAGACTTATTTCGGAATCTTTTGAGTACTTGTTTGCGTTATTTGCTCATTTATTATTCATATATTTAATTCTTTTTTGGTATTTTTATTTAAAATTTTTCATGTACTGATTAATTTAATTAGCTATTTATTTTTCTGTTTAACGGTTTATTTGTGTTTTTAGACGTTTAATCATTTGTGTACATCTGAATTAATTAATTTAATAATAAAATAACTGTTTTTTTTATTTTTTATTCAATTATTATTTATTTAAATGCCAATGTGTTCGTATACTTACATGTAAACTTTTTTTTAAATTTTCATGAAATAAATTTTGCAAGAAAAGTATTAACCCAAGACGCTCCGTGAGATATTTGAACTAAAACATTGCCCTTGTCTCCTGCATCAGTAGCGCTCTTACGATTTTCGGATGTCGTCTTCAACTATGGCACAAGTGAAGATAAAACGTGTGGACATAGGTAAAACGTCATTGAAATGCAGCCTTCTTCATGTATGTGCATTAATGGTAAGTTTTGATATTATGCAAAGATTATTACATCTCAAACGTTAGTTTTCAACATTTCTACTGAACTTTTTTTAGTTCCCGCTACCTCAATTTTTTTTTCTACTTCGATGCTACATAATTAAGGTTGTACCAGCTATTATTAAAACTTCAACAAAATGTTGAAAAATACGTTTCCGTATATAATTTTTTACACGTTCCCTGTGTGTTGGGCCATTTGTGTACCAGTCGGTAAATTGCTTGTTCACGTACCGGTGTAAATGAATGGCATTTCATGTGCTTCTGGCCTTTTTAAGAAATAAATGTTGTCATACCAGGTAAAGTATTTCATGGAATTGTTTTTTAATATTTCTTAGGAAGGGTAAAATGTATTCGAGCATTAATCGATTTACCAATTCTGCTGCTTACAACCTAACCAAGCCAACCGTTTACAGCGGCGGAAATACGACGAGCGTGTGAATGTACTGTAACTTCTTTTAGATAAAACGTTTGTCTACATTCTAAGGTTGTTTCCGGAAATCGCCCCATTTGTGCCATTTTAATATCGAAATATGAATTTTGCACTTTGTTCGCCTTTTGTTTTTACCTCATGCTGGACATGTAGTGTAAGTGACCCGTCAAAAATGACGGGATTTGATATTTTCTTAGAAATAAATCTTGCAGATGTAGATGTCAAACAAATATATCCATCCCGATAGTACCCGCGGTTAAAATATTCTTGTACTTGTGCACTGGTGAAACTCGTATCACAGATACGGGCATTAAGCATCCTTCAAATGAAAGAAGCTGTTTCAAGAAGCTTCAAATCAAATGAAGAAGCGCACGCCAAACAAACCCTACCATCTGGGATTTTGACCTTTTTTCGTCCGATTCGCTTGAAAATTGGTGTGTTTATGTATTTTTTTAAAGTAACCCTTTTTTACTCGTGTCATTTTTTCGATTTAGGCCATATTTTTTTTATTTTTTTTTAATAAAAATGAGTTTTTTCATACATTTTTATGTATATTTCAAATTGTATTAACTCATTGAATTTTGATGCTAGAACGAAACCAAAGACAGTTTTAGAATCCTTGAAACATTTCTAACAAAGCTATTTGATTCAATTTGAACATTTGAAATTTTTTTTTTGTGATATGCGAAACTCTATAATAACAATTGTTTGAAATGTAATTACAAAGTTTCGCACATCACAAAAAAATTACTTCAAAATGTTAAAATTGAATCAAATAACTTTGTTAGAAATGTTTCAAGGATTCTAAAACTGTCTTTGGTTTTGTTCTAGCATCAAAACTCAATAAGTTCACACAATTTGAATGGTATAAATGTATTATTATTCATGAGAGGCCAAAAAACAAATATACTATTGAATTGCAATATCACTGACAATTTATAGATGGACCCCCCCAGCGGGGGTCCATCATTTTTATACATGGGGGGGTCCATACATGTATTAGCATCGTAAAACTTTTTATCCCTTCTGAGAAAAAGTGACTCAAAAAAGGGGAACACAAATGACGAAAGCAGACTGCATTTAACTAAATGATCATTACAACTTCTTTCTTCTTCAAGGTTCTTCTTTCTTTTTATTTTCCCACAATGTACGTACAGTAACTTTGATCCAATGAGTTCAAGATTCTTGGAATTATCAAGAAAAAAAAAATTCATTGACATTTACTACCTGTTCTATTTAGACGTGAGCAAAACTTATGAAAGATACTAGCGATTTTTGGAAAATTGTCGACGAATTATTTTCTCAGGAAAGTTTTCTCCTTCGGCTCCCCTCAGGGAGATACAACTGTTGCATCTATGGGAATTTGGGCTCCCAGGGGGACTATGTGAGGGCCCGAGCTAAGGGTTAGGTAGGCTTCGTTTTTGTTGAAATAAAATATGTATTTGTTCTGTTATGGACCATCTTTTTTCGGTTCACTGTTATCCTGTTTTTTAGCTCCTGCTACTTTCTTCTTCAACTTTTTCTTGTTTCATGAACCTCTTTCTTTGCTTAATGTTTCTGTGCACCTTGTGCATAGATTCCGCATTCCCTCAACTCCATTTTAAATGGTGCCTTCCTCCTTCCTCTCTTAGAACATCTTTGTCGTGGTTAAGGGAGGTTAAAACTTTCTTACATTGTAATAATAATTTCTCCTTCGGCTTTGTATATTCGGAGCATGAAACCTGTGACACTGTTTGTCCGCCCGCAGTTCATTTGGAGAGGTCGTAGTTCGCTGCAAACAGACACCCCGGCTCAGTATGCTGCGATCTCTTGGTGGGTGAGGTGTGGCCTGCGCTTCGCATCAGCTGTTACAGGGGGACTCTGTCTCGCTGCGGTATTGTTCCATTGAATTATCAGGACATTGACGCCCCTTCTGAAGCACCGTCGTCCAAGTTTACATGCAAATGGGTTGAACGAGGATGTCGACAGCTGATAACATTTGATTGCAAGGAGTTAACTTCGACACAAGGTAAGATTAAATACATGTTTATTATATAGTATTACATACATGTTTATTATATAGAGTGAACATTTCAATATATTTATCACCCTTTGAATTTTTGTGGCTTCGTGAAGCATGCAATTAGTTTCTATACACAGACACTGCTGTTATCGTGTAATGTTAACGTTTTCATATCTCTGAAATGGATGTTGGAATTATGCATTCGTAACAACCAATGAACTTTATTTTTAAACGAGATGGTGGGATTCAAATTATTTGGCGCTGCTTGCGCGGGTTTGTCCCAAATCCGCTCGTGCTGAGGGGGCCCCGCATGCCGCTGGATTTGTTGGCCCTGCCTGCACCCCCAGGGGGGAATGTGTGAGGACCTGAGCTGAGAGTTGGGTAGGCCTTCGTTTTGTTGAAATGAAGTGTTTTTGCCATGTTGAGGAACACCTTTTTTCGGTTCACTGCTGCCCTGTTTTTCAGCACCTACTATTTTATTCTTCAAGTTTTATCTTGTTTCATGAACTTCTTCCTCAACTTACTGTGTCTGTCCCTTCTGCATAGATTCCGAGTTCCCTTATTTCCATACTGCCTCCTTCCCCTCTTCGGAACGCTTTTTTTTAGCGGTTAGGAAGGCTCAACACCTTGACTGCGGAACGACCAATCGGTGGGTCGTTTGAAAAGTTATAACAATCTTTTAAAATTAATGATATTTAACTGACCGAGTTACTGTTCGGTATTTATAAAATTGCTAACAACCTTTGAATATAAATTTGAATTGAATACTGAACTTCAGCTTAACACATCGCGGTCAACGTGTTCAACTAACGTCTAATGTATTTTTTTGTTAGCGTGGTGTCCTCACGCCGAGCGTGGGCGGCAGACCTCGCCGGTGCGCGTCCACGCTTCCGATGAAAAACCCGAAAGCTTGCAATTTTACACAAAGAACAAACAAATTACATAATTGGATAACATAAAGACTAGCCCTGCTGACGAGCTGCTCCGCACTTATTAAGCTTTTTCGGTGCCGCTATAGCGTGAGGTCTACCGCCGTATATCGCATACCCAGGTGCAGTTTGAGATGTACGAATTGTTTATCGCTAGATTAAATACATCGAAATAAGTAACATTCACTAGTAACCTATCCTCACGCTATAGCACCAGCTAGAGGTAACCAAACCTCACGCTATAGCAGCACCACTTTATCAACCAATCCAATACAGGGAACAAACCGAACATGCAGGTTTTTGGGAGAAAAAATGCGAGTGTTGTGACCCTGCTTGGATATTCATCATGTTCTGAAGAATTCTATTTTAGCCTGCTCTGTTGACCCTGAGTTGAGATCTCTGCTACGTACCTTCAAATGCGTACAGTTGAGGGCGCTCAGCGGCGTCAACTACATTGATTACCATTGATTGTGTCTCAATGCGATGGGGCTTCCGTGCCGCTCTGTAAGCGTGCGTGCCATCATTTGCGGGTTGTGCAATATTAGCAGAAAATTGTATTTGCGCGCATGCGTTGGTCTGCCTGGAGAAGCTCAGAAATGAAGGAAATTTGAATCTTTAATCTCTGTGTTGAATTAATGTTATACTGTGCCTAATAAGCTAATTCTTTTCGAGGCGTGCACAAGTTCACATTTTTAACTCCCCGGATGTTAAGCAGCGTCCCCACTGAGTTAATAAAAAACAACCCGTGTTTCGTGTGACCTGGGAACTCCTTGAATGAAAGAAATAATGCTAAAAGTGAAAATAGTCATTAAGTCGCATCGTCAAATTTTTTATAAAGACGTATTTTTCCCTCCTCCTGATGAAAAACTGCGTCGGGGCTCTGATCTAGAGAAGTCTATGTATGATTAGCGTCTGAGCTCGTCGTGGACGACCTAACTTACCTTGACGTAAAGTGCTCCGTGTTTTGCGTCAGCAGGTCTTCAATTTGCGCTTCACACAAATGTTGACGCGCTGTCGTGTGTTCGCTCCAGCGTTTAAGACGCTCAATAATTCAGGTCAAGGTAACTGAATTAAATTCGGTCTTCAAATTTTCTCAATTGTCCCAGGGGCAAAATGTGAGGTCCCGAGCTGAGAGTTAGATAGGCCTTTTAGGACCGTATTTTTTCGGTTCACTGCTGTTCTGTTTTTCAGCACCCGCTACTTCATTTTTAACTTCAATCTCGTTTCATAATCTTCTTTCTCTACTCGCTGCTTCTATGCCCCTTCTGCATAACTTCCGCGTTCCCTTAAATCCATACCAAATGGTGCCTTCCTCTCTTTGGAACGCCTTTGTTGTGGGGAGGCTGGACTGAACATTTCCTTGCAACTCTCAGAGAACACAACAGTTCCAACTAATGTCACCAGCAGCGGGCGTCTGGGTTACACTCTGAAGGTTATGGGAACGTCCGCCCATATCGTGACCCATACAGGCTCGGAGGCAAAATTTAATCCAAATGTTGTTTAACTTGAACACGCTTCTTGTGATACGACCCATCGATGTGTCGTGCTTATATACGTTCTTCCTGCTCCTAAATGCTGCATTAAAATTTTTAACTGTCTTATAAAATTAATGATATTTAATGGACTCAGTTGATGTTTGGTATTAATCAAATTGCTAATAACTTTCGACTTTAAATTTGAGTTGAATTCTGAACATCAGTTTAACCAATCGCAGCCATCGTGTTAAATTTGGAACTCCAATTTTAGTTGAAAATTCCTCGTCTCCCAACACTAAGCCCATACAACTGTAGTACCGGAGGGAATTAGCGCTCTCAGGGAGAAGTGAGGTCCCGAGCACAGGGTTAGGTAGTTCTTTTTTTTCTCAAAATGTTATGTTTCATTGAGGACTATTTTTTTCATTTATTTTTGTCCTTTTTTAACACATTACTATTTAAATTTTTATCTTACTTCATCAACTATTTTCGATATTATTTCTATGCGGAGGATATGGGGACACACCTTGTGCATAGATTCCCCATTCTCTTAACTTCATGCTAAATGATGCCTCCCTCCTTCCTCTTTCGAGAACACATTTTTTTGTGATGGAGGCTTGAACCAACCTATAATTTATAATCTGATCTTCAATACTTGCGAGCCTGCTCAACGTCAAACAATGGATGCAGCGAAAACCAGACACTAGTGTTCTTTTTACTAAGCGTGGTTCATCATTCAAATTCTCGTCAAGATATATGTAGTATTCGAGTTTGATCTGATCATGCGAGTACACAATTGGCATGCACATGCTGCGACCTACACAGGTTTTAAAACGTATCGGTAATACGACTGCCACTATTTATGGTAGCTTTGTGGCGGCGGCGCAGCTTTGTTGAAGTCACTCCGGGAGAATTGAAAGTTTTCGAAGGCGATAACGTGCTGGTGTTATTCATATTAACACTTTGACCGCAACGTGCGACACCGGTGGCCACGGAGAGGATTTTCATGATGCTGCTGACCAACCAGTAGTCACAAACTCGATTTCCAATACATAATTAAAGCTAAATGAAGGCACGGTTCAGTTAAAGTTTGCTATTTTCAAAATTCTTTGCTACAATTGACTTTAAATTTCAATCGATATTGAACTTCAGTTTGCGGCCGAAGTGTTAATCTTTGGATTCTTTGAGGTATTGCACAAAACTACCGAGTGGCTGAAGTGTCTGGCTGCCGCCGCTATCCCGACACTGCCTCCCATATTAATTTAGTTTAGTTTAATAGATTTTAATAGTTGGACTTTTTGAGGTATTGCACAAAACTGCCGAGTGGCTGAAGTGCCTGGCTGCCGCCGCTGTCCCGGCACTGCCGCCCCCGCCCGCTGCTGCCTAGCTACACTGCGCCACGCTTGCGCGCCTCACCAGAAAAACTCCCTACCGACGGACCGCGAGAAAGAAAAGACAAACGGTTTGAGGCAAAATCTAAAGATCATTTGCAGGTGCAGCGCCCTGCGATGAATGGGACTTGAGAACGTCTCGTCTCGGTCGCGAGAGTTTTTCGTGATTGTAATCAGGGCTATTTTGGTGTCGCTGCTCCGGTGTGTGGACGGACACACGCACACACCTCGCGCTCGTGCGGGCATCAGGTCGTGCTGCTGGATTGTCGTCCTCTTCTGTTGTGGGTGTGATTAGTTCCTATCGCGTGTTGTTCATGTATGTTACTTCTATATATTACATTTATAATATAGTAAAGTTATTCATATATGAGCAATATATGTTACATTATATAAATGTATAACATACAATATGCATATATTTATGTTACCAATATACATACCCTTCAAGGGGATACATCTATTGTATTTTTGGGAATCAGCACTCTCAAGGTAAAAATGTGTGAGGGCCCGAGCTGAGAGTTAGGTAGGCGTCCTTTTCGTTAAAATACATTTTTTTGCTATGTTAAGGACCACATTTTTCGGTTCACTGCCGTCTCCGGTTTTTCAGCACCTACTACTTTCTTCTTCAACTTTTATCACATTTCATGAACTTCTTTCTCAACTTATTGTTTCTATGCCCATTCTGCATAGATTTCTCATTCTCTTACCTCCATACTTCCGCTCTTCGATACGCTACTTTTTGTAGCGATTAGGGAGGCTTAAACTAACTTATGATCTTAATCTTCCCCTCAGGGGGATACAACTATTGTATCTATGGGAATTGGCGCTCGCAGGGGGACTATGTGAGGGCCCGAGCTAAGGATTAGGAAGGCTTCCTTTTTGTTGAAATAACATAGGTTTTGGTTCTGTTACGGACCATCTTTTTTCGGTTCACTGCTGTCCTGTTTTTTCAACACCTACTACTTTCTTCTTGAACTTTGATCTTGTTTCATAAACTTCTTTCTCATCTTTCTGTTTCTATGCCCTTTCTGCGTAGATTCAACGTGCCCTAAACTCCATACTAAATGGTGCCTTCCTCCTTCCTCTCCTTGGATCGCCTTTGTAGCGGATAGGGCGGCTTAAACTAACTAATAATCTAATCTAATGATCTTAATCTTCATTGAAATATCGCACTTGTGCTCGCAGCTACACATCAAGTCTGCCTCGTGCTGCTGTCGCGAATTATCGTCTCCAATGAGCTGCATTGCTGATCTGTTGATAGCGATTGGATTGGTAGGTATTTCAAAAGCTGTTGAAAACACAGACAGAACGAAATACAACATTAATGCATTTTTATTCTGGGAAGAGGATATTTAGAACTAATACCGTCACTTTTTACCATAGTTTGTCTAGTGCTGAGAATGTCACCAGCAGTATTTTGATGAAATTAAGGACATTCCTAATAAATGAATTAATGCGGAAGAAGCCGCTTGCTATGCATTTGACAATATTGTTAATGTACACCGAGTATCTTTTTGTTCGTTCGCTCAAGCCTTGTAAAACCTGAAACAAGCTTCATATGGACAACAACAATATTTTGTAAACCGAGAGGGGGGTTGCTGAGCGTATTCAAGATCGTCAAGCATCTGTTTTTCAGCGTGAAATAAACATATTCTTTCTCTTTTAAATCTCTAAAATTTGCCAAATTCTTTCACCGAGCCATTCAATTTCGTCGTACACTAGGATTGCTTTACTTCTCATGCAGGATATTAGGGCTTGAAATAATCCCCCATGGCGCTCAGCAGCTCGAGACCATTTTAACAACTGCTTAAATCATGGCCACGGCCGAAGGAGCGTCATTACGTATGCACGAAAGCTCGCCTTAGGTGCGCACCGCGAGCCTCTTTTCATAGGAGCAGGCGTGCTTATGGCCCAGTCCCCGGGAGAGTTAATTTAACTCGCATGGCCCAACTTTTGCAATCTGGTCAATTCTTGACGTGCCCGATTACCGGGTGCTGCCTGCAGCGGGACCCTTGCTGTAGCATTGATACCGGCCGGGACGGGCAAATTGGGAGGGGTTCCCGCGCGAGACGGGCAAATTGGGAGGGGTTCCCGCGCGAGACGGGCAAATTGG
>JACJUY010018451.1:10837-21470 GCA_014220935.1 Platorchestia sp. MABIK
CTTTTAAGCTGTTTTAACTTTTCGTACTGTCCCAGCCATGCCGCAAATGTTATGGTTACCATGGTTATCATTGTACAACGATCCTTCTCATGTATTTGACTCCGGTGAACTCTTTTGTGCCAGTATTATCAGCTTAGGTGGTAAATCTCACAAATTTGTCTTATGGTAAAATATTTTATTCCCTCCGAGCTCACTATTTTGGCATACTAGTTGATACGTAAGAATGAAAATTTCTCCCGAATGACGCAAAATAAATCAAGAAATTACAATAATAAACCGAATGACGCAAAATAAATCAAGAAATGACAATAATAAACCGAATGACGCAAAATAAATCAAGAAATGACAATAATAAACCGAATGACGCAAAATAAATCAAGAAATGACAATAATAAACCGAATGACGCAAAATAAATCAAATCTACCCATTTTTCTTTCAACATCAATCCCTCATGTCACTAGTTCCTATGTTTGTGTGCTCATATTTCAATTTAATGCGCACTAATGAGAGGGTTTTGAACAATGCGTCACTAGGATTATGTTTTCTCAGTTATTTGTATATTAACATTATCATAATCAATTAACGCAAATAAGGGGATCCGTTTTTTTGTGTTTTTCTCTCAGTCATTTTGTTTTGACAATTAACTTGGGTATTACTATACCCTTGTGTAAGTAACAACTAAGGATTAATGTTCAGATATTTTAAAAACCAATGTTGTCAACATATCATAGTTCAACTTATTGAAAATAAACTGTTTTTCTTTTATTTCTGTTATAATATATCTGAAACCCACAAATATTCAATAGAAAAAATATATAGGAACATGTATAATACGCAAACAAAAGCTTACAACTCATTTCAAGATATTCATACACTAATACTTCGTTGCATAACCGATATTATTAATTATGGCTTCGAGACGTTTAGAGCAGTTCACTACCAGCCTATTACAAGTTTCGGGGGTAGTCGTATTCCATTCTTTATCGTAAATTTCTTTGAGTTCAGTGATGTTAAGGGACCTCTTTTCTGAATCTTCAATTTCAATTCCCTCCACAAGTTTTCGATTGGATTCATGTCCGGGGACTGACTAGGCCATTTTAAAATGTTTATCTTCTTCATCCGTAACCATTCCTTGGTTTCGTTGGCAGTATGCTTTAGATCGTTGCCTTGTTGGATGGTCTATTCAGGTTTCAATTTCAACAAACTAGCTGAAGGTAGGAATTGTTCTTGCAATATTTCACGGTATTTCCTGGCATTCATGGCTCCTGAAGTTTATGATGTGAAGTTTACCTACCCTTGATGAGCTGAAACATCCCCACACCATGATTGAGCCACCTCCAGACTTAACAGTGGGTATGGCGCACTTTGCTTTATACTCTTCGTTTTGTTTACTCCAAAAATGCTTTGTGCTGTTTCTCCCGAATAGTTCGATTTTGGTTTCATCTGACCACAGTGCTAGTTCAAAAACTCTATTGGCTTATTCGAATGGTCGTTGTCATACTTCAGCATGGCCTTGACGTGACGTTTCTGGAGAAGAGGTGTCCTACGAGGGGCGCGGGAGCGAAGACCTTCACGGCGTAGTGCCCTGCTGATCGTGTGTTTGCTGGCTTCGATTCCAGAGGCCTAGAGATCAACCTTCAATTTTTTAGGAGTAGTTTGAGGCCTTTGCACTACTGTTCGGGCCAATTTTCGAACAGCATTGTCGTTAATCTTCCGTGGACGGCCAGTTCAAGGCATGCTGGGAGTCATATTCCGGCATTTCCACTTACGTATTGTGGTTCCAACTGAGGCTACAGGAACACACAGTTGTGCACATATCTTCCGATATGCATATCCCAAACCTTCATTATGGAGCTCTAAAATACGTTAGCGAAGGTCTTGGCTGATGTCCTTAGTCTTACCTATGCTTACGACCTTTCAGAACGAGTGCTGTTGTACCAATGACAAGTTATTGGAGATGAATGCTGAACGATGTTCGGTTGCCCAATAGTAAATAAAATGTATAAGAACATTCTGGAATAATCCTACTTTAACTTTAATGTATAATGTTGAGAAAAAAGTCGGTTGTTGTAAGCTTTTGCTCACGTATTTATTATACATATTACTATATATTTTTTGTACTAAATATTTGTGGGCTTTAGATAGACAGGGTGATTCGAAAAGAATGACCCTTTTTCACGATTGAATATTTCATGAAGGAAAAATAGCAATAAATAAAACTTAAAATACAAGTATTCTACTGACAATCAAGTTTTATTCCACATGTTACAAGTGTATTATAAGTTTTATTTTTTGCGATTTTTCTCTATAAAATGTTTAATAATGAAATAAGGTCATTTCCTTTAATCACCCTGTATTATTAGCCTTTAAATGCTATTATTTACATGTACCAATTTTCGTAATTGTACGTGGTTTAAAAATGAGGAATCTGGGGATTTAATCAACCTGTTGTACAAGATGACCCACAAAAGCTGGTCGAAAATAAACGCTTATAACAAATAAAGTGATTGATGTAAGAAGGTAAAAAAAAACCAAACAAAAATTTATATTCCCAATTTTTTTTTATTCTGTAACAAGTGCTCAGAATGGCCACCGCCTTGTCCAATACAGAGGTTAACCCTTTTTTCAAAATTAGCGATTACTGCATGATGAATACTTTTTTCGAAATTAGCGATTACTGCATGATGAATCCTTTTTCAAAATTGACGATTCCTGCATGATGAATACTTTTTTCAAAATTAGCGATCACTGCATGATGAATCCTTTTTCAAAATTAGCGATTACTGCATGATGAGTCCTTTTTCAAAATTGACGATTACTGCAACTAAAATATCTTAGTTAAATTGAAGAGAATGCTTCACGGATCAATTGCTTTACATCTTCAATAGTGTTCGGTTTTAATTGAAATAACTTCTCTTTAAGATATCCTCAGATATTCAAAGGTTGAAGGTCAGAGGACCTAGATGGCCACGGAAAATCGGTTCTGTGTGAAATGGTGAAAATAATCGGTTCTGTGTGAAATGGTGAAAATAATCGGTTCGGTGTGAAATGGTAGAAATAATCGGTTCTGTGTGAAATGGTGAAAATAATAGGTTCGGTGTGAAATGGTAGAAATAATCGGTTCTGTGTGAAATGGTGAAAATAATAGGTTCGGTGTGAAATGGTAGAAATAATCGGTTCTGTGTGAAATGGTAAAAATAATCGGTTCGGTGTGAAATGGTGAAAGTAATCGGTTCTGTGTTAAATGGTAAAAATAATCGGTTCTGTGTGAAATGGTGAAAATAATCGGTTCGGTGTGAAATGGTAAAAATAATCGGTTCTGTGTGAAATGGTGAAAATAATCGGTTCTGTGTGAAATGGTAAAAATAATCGGTTCTGTGTGAAATGGTGAAAATAATCGGTTCGGTGTGAAATGGTAAAAATAATCGGTTCTGTGTGAAATGGTAGAAATAATCGGTTCTGTGTGAAATGGTAAAAATAATCGGTTCTGTGTGAAATGGTGAAAATAATCGGTTCTGTGTGAAATGGTAAAAATAATCGGTTCTGTGTGAAATGGTAAAAATAATCTGTTCTGTGTAAAATGGGAAAAATAATCGGTTCTGTGTGAAATGGTAGAAATAATCGGTTCTGTGTGAAATGGTGAAAATAATCGGTTCTGTGTGAAATGGTGAAAAAAATCGGTTCTGTGTGAAATGGTAAAAATAATCGGTTCGGTGTGAAATGGTGAAAATAATCGGTTCTGTGTGAAATGGTAGAAATAATCGGTTCTGTGTGAAATGGTAAAAATAATCGGTTCTGTGTGAAATGTTGAAAATAATCGGTTCGGTGTGAAATGGTGAAAATAATCGGTTCTGTGTGAAATGGTGAAAATAATCGGTTCTGTGTGAAATGGTAAAAATAATCGGTTCTGTGTGAAATGGTGAAAATAATCGGTTCGGTGTGAAATGGTGAAAATAATCGGTTCTGTGTGAAATGGTGAAAATAATCGGTTCTGTGTGAAATGGTGAAAATAATCGGTTCGGTGTGAAATGGTGAAAATAATCGGTTCTGTGTGAAATGGTGAAAATAATCGGTTCTGTGTGAAATGGTAGAACTAATCGTTTCGGTGTAAAATGATTCATTGCGAATATAAGCGAAATGTTTAAGGGATTTTTGAAGCAGTCTATAGCAGGCATGGATGTGTGTGTGAGCGGTTGCACCGTCGTGTTGTGACACCATACAAACTTGCGTGATATATAGTCTTATAATCTTTGATAGTCTTATAGTCTTAATATAGTCTTTGCGTGATTTTTATTTGCCCTCTCGACATGAATTACTTGAATTACTTCTACTTTATAATTCTACTTTTTACGTTATTAGCGTTTACTTTCGAAAATTTTGTGGGTCACCATTTTTTATTTTGCAATACTAGTGGATAGATTGAAAATTCATGGCACAAATAGAAGATTTATGATGGATTAATGCTCATCAACTGGATATAAAGGATTGTTGTTGAACTGGGGGTCTACATAGTATGATATTGCAATTTCGCTTGTGAAAAATCCCATTATAAAAACTCTTTATTAGAAAAAACGATGTTCATAATGACTCTTCATTGAGGGTTAATGTTGCTTAAAGAACAATTCTGTGACATTAAAAGAAGTAAAATTTGTTAACTAACGTAAATAATAGTCATATATTATTCAATTATCAAAAATGAATCAGTATAATTTAAAGATATTTATACAAGATCTTATATAATAAAAATTCTTGGAATCACATTCTGCAGATTGTATTTTGCTGATGAAAAAAACAATGATTATCAATCATAATGATTACCAATTGCACAATAATTATTGGTATTATCATAATTATCATTTAACAATAATTGTTATTCATGCTATGCTAGGAGTAACCTTAAGGATATTAATCGTTTATGAATTATTTTTTATCTAAAAAAATGATATTAATGGATTAAGAGTGGAATAGAAATGGTAGAAGTTGAATTTTGTCCTACGTTCCAAATAAAAGAAATCAAAGCAGAAACTTTATCAGACTTTATAAATAAAATAATTAACATAAAAAATAAATTATACAACATGGAATATTTGCAACATTGAATTAATTAGACATCACACGTGCGAAATATTCTCAAATAATTAATTTAAATATTTTGATGTTATTCTTATAAATGAAATTGTTTATTTCAGCATAAATGATGCTGAAATAAAGGGAGAAAAAGTCAGAAAAGTCAATTAATCCAATATGAATTCCTAAAATTTTGACACCCGCACGATATTCACTAATTAATCCGGTATCAATCCGTCAGTGTAAGAACAAACACTAATTCCCATTCGATAAACATTAATCCTTCGTAAATCCCAAGAGTTGAGACATAAATTTTAAACATAACAATTAATCCTACAAAAATCTCCCCAGCTCAGGTAGACAAATGACATATATGAATTAATCCGTCATAAATCCTCTTAGTTGAAGTATAAACTTTAAGTAAATTAACTAATCCTTCATAAATCCACCAGTTGAAGAATGAACTTTTAATATATGAATTATTCCAATGTAAATCCCCACAGATTAGGCACCCACTTGACATACAACAAGAAATCCCGTATTAATTCCTCCAATTGATGAACAAACTCGAGATACATCAATTAATCCTTCACAAATCCCCCCAGTCAGTCGTCCACCAGTTAAGCAACTCTCCCCCAGTCCCGTAAATCCCAGTTAATCCAAAAGTGTCGGCCCGAGATCCAGTTAAACCCGAACTCGGCCTGGGATTATCTTGGAGATGCCGGGGATTTGTCTCAAGTGCTGGAAGCATCCAAGAAATCCCGGGGATTTGAAAGGGATTAAGCAACTTTTGAAGGAAGTGTTTGGAGATTTGGCAATATTTCAGGGAAGGATTGGGAGATTTGGCAATTTTAGAGGGAAGGATTGGGAGATTTGGCAATTTTTGAGGGAAGGATTAGGAGATTTGGCAATTTTTGAGGGAAGGATTGGGAGATTTGGCAATATTTGAGGGAAGGAATGGGAGATTTTAAAAATTTTTAGGGAAGGTTTGGGGGATTTAGCAATTTTATTCTTAATTTTGGGGATCCAATTTATTGAGCGTTGAAATATTTTGTATGAATTTCAAGATAGATTGAAAACAAATTTAAAACAAAAAATTAATTTTCGAATTTAACTTGGATTATAAATCGGTTTACATAGAAAAATAACTTACAAATTTTAATGTAGATTATATATAGATTAAAGATTAAAAATTTATTAGCGTATCAAATCAAACCTATAAACATAATATATCAAATAATATTTAAAGAAATGTTAAACTGGTATAAGTTGATTTAGCACAGAGAAAGTACTTACAAATTTTTACGTAGATTTCAAATCGATTTGTCACACAAAAATTGTTAACGAATTTTGACGTATGTTTTGTAAAAGCACTATAGTAACTTGAGTTTCTTAATTAATTTTAGTTTCATTCAACTAATTAATTTTAATTTATTTCATAATTCATTTCCTAAATTTTTTCTTAATTGATTTCAGAATTAATTTCCTCATTGATTTCATAATTTATTTCCCAATTGATTGTCTAATTAATATCATAATTGATTTCATTCAACATCATCACTATTTATTAATAATTTCAATCAAATAAATCAATTTAAGCTGAAAAAGTCATAAAACTCGGAAAAATAAAAAGGAGGATAAATTCATGAGCTGTTTAAAACACATTCACATTTTTGATAAATCAATAAATAGAAACAAACATTCTAATCATAGATTAATTTTCATTTGTCAACGTTTTTTCCTGAATTTGCTCATTTTAATTAACTATATTCGAGGTACTTAATTTTCCAATTATTTAAGTATATTTATAATTTATTTATTTAAAATTATTGCATAATTATAATTATTTTTATCAATTTTACATTAATGTCACCACCATAGAAGCACCATCATTGGCTAACGAATTTCAACGTTTTTATCTAATTTTATAACTTATATAATCTATTTTGTTATACAAATTCTATTCTCTCTCATCATTTTCATATGATTTCAAAAAGTTGTGTGAAAATCTTATTTTTTCTTAATTGTAAAGAACTTTCATTTAATTAAACATTTTATATCTGATCCCCTTAGGGGGGCACAACTATTGCATATATGGGAGTTAGCGCCCTCATGGGGAAGATGTGAGGTCCCGAGTTGAGAGTTCGGTAGGCCTTCCTTTATTTGAAATAGAATAGGTTTTTTGTTTTGTCACGGACCATCTTTTTTCGGGTGACTGCTTTGTTGTTTTTTGCTTTCTTCTTCAACTTTTGTCTTGTTTCATGAACTTGCTTCCTAACTTCTGGGGGACCGCGTGCATAGATTCCCCGGTCCTTTAGCTCCATACTAAATGGTACTCTCTCCTTCCTCTCTTTGGAACGCCTCTGTTGTGATAAGAGAAGCCAAAACTAATTTATGATCAATCAAACCATTTCAAATCATTTGCTTTAAATTTAAAATATTTTATGTAATCCCTAACCCCTATTTCATGTAATTTCAGTCCTATGCAATTAATTTTATTCAACATTTAAAATTTATAAACTTTAATTATTTTACTCTAAGCAATTCCAGCTGACTTCGACAACTGTTAATAATTTTAAACTGATTATATTCTATTGTTTAAAAACCAGAGATGAGTTTTTTCAAATATATTCGAAATAAAGTGTTTTTCTTTCCATTTTTTTCAATTCTAGTTTCTTTTTTCTAACTTCACCTGAAATTGTGGTAATTTTTATAATATTCACATATATATATTTTGTCTGATAATATTAATTTAAACCCCCTTTCATTAATATTAGTCAGTTCAATATTACAACATAGGTCAAACAAACCCTCACCCTGTCAATGAAAAGGTTTTATCAATTTAAAACCCCTAATACTTAATATCAACCCATTTTTAATATTAACAACATAGGACATTCAACCCCTTCCCTTCTCTATTAAAGGGGTTCAATTAATTTAAAAACCTTTTTACCTAATTTAAAACCATTTAATATTAGCAACTTAAAACATTCAACCCCTCACCCGGGGAGGGGGGGTGAGGGGTTATATTGGGTTATAACCCCACTTCCCCCTCTGGAGGGGTTATATAAACTTGTTCTAACTTCATGAAATTCTGACTCTGGGTTGATTTAACCCAATTGAGGTTGAAAATGGTTATTACTTTGAAAATAAACTGACATTGGGTAAAATGACTTCAATATTTGCACGAAAGGGTTTGAAAAATGGTTTTAATGGTTTCATGGTCGAAATGATTTTAATTTTGCTTTATGTAATGGTTGGAAAGATTTAAAATTGACTATAATTACATTAAATGCCTTAAACATGATAAATTTGCCCTAAATTAGAAGAAGTGCGGCTTTAAAATATCTAAAATTGGTTAATATTACCAAAAATGGACACTAAATGGGTTGATAATACATGAAAACTGTTTAAATTACCGAAAATAAAAAATTATAGAGCTAAAAAAGTTTTAAACTTGTTCAAATTAGAAAGTACTCGAAAATGTGTTGGTTGAAAATGTATGAATGATGTTTGAAAATATAAATGAAAAATACACCAACATGACACACCGTAATGTTAAAATACCGAATTAAAATTAACGGAAAAATTCGTTAGTTATTGAAACTTTTAAAAATACGTTCGGGAAAAGAAACAAATAATTTTAAAAATGCATAATCCCAACATACCAAAATTAAATTAACGAAAAAATAACTTTCTTTAAAAACCAGAAAAAAAGTCCAGGGAAAGAAAAAAATAAATTAAAAAATGCATAATTTCTCTCGTTGCGTGAACGCGAAACTTGGGTCACGCATCGCGAGGACCAATGAGCGTCGAGGGCGGCACGGCGGCCGACCAATAGGAGGGCTCCGTGAAATGAGCTGCCGCGGAACACGTCGGCAACATGTGCCGGACATGTCGATTCCTGCATAATCGGGCGCCGTGCATGTTGGTAATCATGTTCAACATGGCGCAGGTGTCATAAGTCGGCTTTCGCATGGACATGATGCTAATGCGGGCCTTTAGGAGGCCGTTTTCTTACATACATAATGGCGTACATACATAACGAGCTACGTACATGATAGTCAACGTACATAACGAGCTACGCACACAATGGCTTACGGAGCTAATGAAATACGTATATGATAGCCTACTTACATGAGGGTTTACGTACCTATTTTGTTACGTACATAATGAGTTACGTACATGATGAGATACGTACATAATGAGTTACGTACATGATGAGATACGTACATAATGAGTTACGTACATGATGAGTTACGCACACGATGAGTTACGTGCATAATGAGTTACGTACATATTGAGGTACGTACATAATGAGTTACGTACATAATAAGCGGCAAATTACAGTTAATTTAAATTTAATTAAACATTTGTAATAAATAAAGTTTAAAAGTTATTATTCAAATGATTATTAAAATACCATAGAGACGAGTGTATATAAAAAAGGTATTATGAAAAATACCGAGCAAAAAACGGTTGTGGTTCTGTGAGAAGTTTACAAATTTTATAAATATATATTGAGCGTCCATGTAAAAACGTATATATTCTGAAAAACAGTCTTGTAAAATGAGTTAGTTCAGTGTTTATCACAAAAAATAAAGATGAACGAGTAATTTTATGGGAAAATATTATTGACTTTTCTGAAATTTTGTAAAATCGAAAAAGCTTGTAAAATTCATCTCTTAGCAACGGTTTCAAAAATGTAAAAATCTTATTCGAATTTCTATACAAACGTGAACTTTCTTTGGGACCTCGTACGTTCGCCTTTTCACACATACGTTTGTTTACAACGCAAAATGTGGTACAAATACGATGTGATGCATACCAGTTAACAATATAAAATACTGTAAAAATTAAATCTACCACAATCCGGTTTACGATAAAAATTCAAAAATCAATGTAAAATACACCGGCTAACAATGTAAACAAATTCACACATTTCTTGAAAAATATGTCAGTACACATTGTAAAAAAATTTAAACTTTTAGAGTGGAACAGACTAGTGTACAACGTAAAATAATCTAAGCATTCGATGTAAAATACAGTAGCTCATTTTGTAATGTAATTTAAACATTTAATGTAAAATAAGCAGGTCCCCTCGGTAAAATAATGTAAAAAATATTGCGTTGAGTACCCTGGTTTCCAATGTAAAATAGTGTAAACATTCAACGTTCACATTGTAAATTGAGCACATTAACGCTCATGGGTGTGGCATATTTTACACGCAGCAAGACTTAATGTAAAGTAGCATGTGCTATTTTACAAGTTAATTTTATAATTTACAATGATAATTTAGTTAATTTTAATTTACCAATTATCATTTGGTTTGTTTCTTTTTACAAGTGATTTAAAGTTTTTTTCATTTTTACACGCCATTATGTGGATCATTTTACAACTTATAAGTGATAATATCAATTAGTGTTGAATTTACATGTGATGATAATATAGTTGATATCATTTTACAAGTGACAATGTATATCAATTTATTGTGTAGGTGAAAATGCTGAATTTACGAAAAGATAAAATAATTGTAAAAAATATTGTCACAATTTTTTCTAACAA
>JACJUY010018453.1:0-10632 GCA_014220935.1 Platorchestia sp. MABIK
CACCCCCACCTACCCTCACTACCCTACCCACCCCCCCTACCTTCACACCGCATGCCCTGGTGCAGGATGCCGTACAGCAGGGAGCCGCAGTGGTCACAGAAGGTCGGTGACGCGTACGTCTGCACGCGGAACTTGTGGCGCGTGCGCGTGTCCTGCACGTGCAGAAGGTTACTAGCAGCACTAGTGCACGTTACTAGCAGCACTAGTGCAAGTCACTAGCTGTACTAGTGCACGTCACTAGTGGCACTCGTGCTTGTCACTAGCGGCACTAATGGCAATCGTGCATGTCACTAGCGGCACTAGTGCACGTCACTAGCGGCACTAGTGCATGTTACTAGCGGCACTAGTGCCCGTCACTAATGGCAATATCAAATAAGAGTACTAGTACCAGTGTACAAGGAACAAGTGTGCACTACACACTAGCAATAGTATACACGTAACTGACTACACCATAAAGTAGCAGTACTAGCACAGTGTACACGTACTAGCACTAGCGCCGGTGTAATTAGCAGCACAACAAACCAATAAAGTTTAACATAACTAGCACAATAACTTACATGAATGTACGGGTCAATAGCTACACGGACGGCAATAGTGGCACACACACACATGTACGCAAGTGTAGCGAGTGTATCTAGTGTGGTGAACTCGTGCGTATGTGTCTCATGTATTAAGTGTACGAGTACACACGCATACACACATACATGTATAGACACGCACTCACACACACACACACACCAACGCACACAATCACGTACATACATACACGCATAGTCGCATAAAAAATGCATACACGCACGCACAAACTCACGCAAACGCACACAATCACGTACACACACACACACACGCACAAAAACACGCATTAACGCACGCACTTGCGCACTCAAACACACGCAGAAAAACACGCACACACACAAATACTCACAAGCACATACGCACACTCACACCCATATTCTGACACGCGCACACAAGCGCGCACACAATAATAACCAGGAAATCAAAACAAAGAGGATTATAATCAGTTCGCTGATCACGGAGCCTTATTTCTATTAACTGATCAGTTTGCATACCGTTGAAAATACTCAAACATTAATTTTCTTTTTATTTTATATAAGCTACTTTTAAATTCCTCCGCCACAACAAAAGCGATCTCAAGAAAGGGAAGAAAAGAGACCATTCGGTATAGACAGTGAAAAACGGGGAATTTATGCACAAGGTATCTTCCCACTCAGGATACCCTGGGCATAGAAACTGCAAGTTGAGAACAGGAAGAAAAGGCAAAAAGGGATAACGAAGAAGATATGAAAACTGAAAAAAGGAGTGGGCACGAAAGACAGAAGTCCCGAAGGCCTATCTATAGCTCTGGGACCTAACAGTATCTCCCGTGGGAAAAACAAAGAAAAAAAGCCTAGGTGTTTCAGGGAGGCTTAAGAATATCAGACCGGTTGTGCATGCTAATGATCCCTAAAAGACCTGGAAGGCCTAAAATATTTTTAACCAGTAAAGAATTGAAAGCCCTAAAATACCTACAAGCCCTAAAATCCGTACAAGCTCTAAAATCCGTACAAGCCCTAAAATCCTACAAGCCCTAAAATCCCTACAAGCCCTAAAATACTATATGTGATCAAAAGTATCCGAACACCCCCCAAAACATAGGTTTTTCATTTTTGGTGCATTGTGCTGCCACCTATACCAGGTACTCCATATCAGCGACCTCAGCAGTCATTAGACATCGTGAGAGAGCAGAATGGGGTGCTCCGCGGAACTCACGAACTTAGAACGTGGTCAGGTGATTGGGTGTCACTTGTGTCAGAAGTCTCATGAAAACGACGCCTCGCGTGGTGTAAGGAGCGTAAACATTGGACGATTGAACAGTGGAAGAACGTGATGTGGAGTGACGTATCACGGTACACAATGTGGCGATCCGATGGCAGAGTGTCGGTATGGCGAATGCCGGTGAACGTCATCTGTCAGCGTGTGTAGTGCCAACAGTAAATCTCGTAGCCGGTGGTGTTATGGTGTGGTCGTGTTTTTCATGGAGGGGCTTGCCCTGCTTGTTGTTTTGCATCGCACTATCACAGCACAGGCCTACATTGATGTTTTAAGCACTGTCTTGCTTCCCACTGTTGAAGAGCAATTCGGGGATGGTGATTGCATCTTTCAACACGATCGAGCACCTGCTCTTACTGCACGGCCTGTGGCAGAGTGGTTACACAACAACATCCCTGTAATGAACTGGCCTGCACAGAGTCTTGACTTGAATCCCATCGAACACATTTGGGATGATTTAGAACGCCGACTTCGAGCCAGGCCCCACCGACCCACATCGATACCTCTCTTCAGTGCAGTACTCCGTGAAGAATGGGCTGCCATTGCCCAAGAAACCTTCCAGCACCTGACTGAAAGTATGCCTGCGAGAGTGGAAGCTGCCATCAAAGCCAAAGGTGGGCCAACACCCTATTGAATTCCAGCATTACCGATGGAGGGCGCCACGAACTGCTGAGTCATTTTCAGGTAGGTGTCCGGATACTTTTGATCATACCGGGTCTCCCACGAAAATATCCCCGATTCTTTAAATGATTATATCTCTGCTTCAAGTTAACATATTTGAATTGTCTTTTTTTCACAATGTATTAAATTTTGATTCCTTTTTAAGCAATTTAAATTTTTGAAAATCGTTAAATAACCACTCTAAAGTGAACGATTTACGGAACGGTAGAAAAACATATTGTTCAAATGAATTTTTTTTAAAACAAAATTGATATTCTTCCTTATCTTGTACTTTCCATAAAAACAAATAAACAAAAATTTAAAAGAGTAACAAATCACTCCCTTAATAAATATTTATTTAAATAACGTTTAAGTAAATACTCGTAAAGTAATTCAATGTCCGACATACCCTCCATTTCTCTCAAGGCAAGTATTACTTCTGGCCAGCATTGAACGAAGAGTTTTGCGGATTATTTCATCATTTTCTTTCAGTTCTTGAAACATTATTAGTGAAAACACTTGAAACTTGAAACCTCTCAGAGGGTTTAAATACTTGGTGGTATGTAGGATACATCATTGTGAAATTATTTTTAATAGTAGGTATCGTGAAATGAAGAACACCAGAACTGCTTTTAAAACTTTTCCTTTGAACAATTAGTTTTTCTACCTCTTTCAGTAAAGCGATCACTGTAAAGTGGTTATTAAATGATTTTCAAAAATATAATTGATTCGAAAAGGAAACAAAAATTATGACATTGTGAAAAAAAGACAATTCAAATATGTTAATTTAAAGCGGAGAAATAGTCAAGTAAAAATGCGGGGACATTTTTGTGGGACACTTGGCATAGAGTACATACAAGCCCTAAAAAATCCCAACAAGCCCAAAAATCCCAACAAGCAGAAAAATCTTAAAAAGCCTTAAAATAACTAGAAGCCCTGAAAAAACTACAAGCCCTAAAATACATATAAGCCCTAAAATCCCCCAAAAAAACAAAAAATTGGAAGCCCAAAAGACATACAAAACTTAAGCTACCTAAAAACACTAAAAAATAAAGAATCCTAAAAACCTTTAAGCCCTAAAAATCTGAACACTGTAATATATCCACTAGCCTTAAAGTACCCATTATCCCAAGTACCTAGAGACATTTCTTCCATCCGACAACACCACAGCCACACAAATAACCCATCCCGAGCACTCACTCTTTTCCCCACACACGTTCCTTCATTTTCCCACACTCATCTCCCCATTTTCCCCAAGCACTTCCCCTTCTTTCTTCCCCCCCCCCCCCCCCCCNCCCCCCACAGCCCCTACACAGCCTCCACACAGCCAGTCTCCTGTGATCAGTAAAGCAGAGCTCCCCGAGCGTCGCCGGAGATGCTTCCCCACCACACACACACATGCGCGTACACACACATACACGCACACTCCCAGAAACGTACACAAGAGAAAGATCCGGTGAAAGTCCTATTTTAACATTTTGACCGCAACGTGCGCCACCGGTGGCCAAGGAGGGAATTTTCATAATGCTGCTGACCGACCAGTAGTCATAAACGTAATTTTCATAAATGCTTAATCAAACCTAAATGAAGACGCGATACATTTCTTGCTTGCCATTTTCAAAATTGCTTCCCACAATTGACTTTAAATTTCAGTTCAATTTTTAACTTCAGTTTTACCTGGCGCAATCCGAGCGTAGACTAAACAAGCGTCATCACAAGGGCTGTGATAATATGCGCTAATCATATTGTCACAGCCATAATAATCACACACATACATGTGAATGTTCGTGATTTACACTTGTATTTACGCACTGTATTAAATTCCATGTATGCGGTTTGTTACAAATCCCATACATGCATTTGTGGATGATTATTAGGGCAGTGAAAATATGATTAGAGCATATTGTTACAGCCATAGTCATCACTTCAAACTCCGATGCCTACAAGCACACCTGAGTTGCCTATGTGCCGGCAGTTGAACACGTCAAATAAAAACGGTCTAATTTAAAACCTGCGTCTAGCAAACTCGCGTACATTAAGTTAACTCACAGATATTAATTTTCCGCTTGATTCTCTTTCAAGGAATTAAGAAGAATCATGATCCCATATCTTGGGAATCTTTTTCAAGGAATTAAGAAGAATCATGATCCCATATCTTGGGAATCTTCTTCAAGGAATTAAGAAGAATCATGATCCCATATCTTGGGAATCTCTTTCAAGGAATTAAGAAGAATCATGATCCCATTTCTTGGGATTCTCTTTCAAGGAATTAAGAAGAATCATGATCCCATGTCTTGGGATTCCCTTTCAAGGAATTAAAGAGAATCATGATCCCATATCTTGGGATTCTCTTTCAAGGAATTAAAGAGAATCATGCTCCCATATCTTGGGATTCTCTTTCAAGGAATTAAGAAGAATCATGATCCCATATCTTGGGATTCTCTTTCAAAGAACTAAAAAGAATCATGATGCCATCTCCTGGAAATTTGGTATTGAATTTCAGACAGAGTCCAATACTCGCTTTAAATTGGTTTCCGACAGCACGAGTGTTTACTGGAAGTCGATACTGCGATGCTGCTATGAACTATACAGTTTCTGCAGCCTGCACTCCGTCCCAGTACATGCCTATACAAGGTCTATACAATATACAGGGCCTGCACCATACACAGGGCCTACTCACACATCCTACACAAACAACACAGACACATAAACTCTAGTTATCGAAAAGGTTTTACTCACCTAGCTTAACTTCACTTCACTTAACCTAACCCAACCTAACCTAATCTGACTCAACTCAACTTCACTTAACCTAACCCCACTTCACTTAACCTAACCTAACCCAACTTCACTTAACCTAACCCAGGCTAGCCTAATCTGACTCGACCCAACTAAAACTAACCTAAACAAAACAAACTCAATCAAAAATATTTACTATGCGAGTTGACGCTCGTTCATAACCTACTTCTCCTTGTGTGATGGTAGTTTGTTGTTGTGTGTTTGTTTGCTTACTTTTTATTTACCCACTTTTCGTCATACTTGTTGCCTTGTCTGTTAGTTCGTTTGTTTTTTCGTTTGTTCGTTTGTTTGTTCGTTCGTTTGCTCGGTTGTTTGCTCGGTTGTTCGTTTGCTCTTTCTTTCGTTTGCTCCCTCGGTTGTTCGTTCGTTTGTTTGTTCGTTTGTTTGTTTGTTCGTTTGTTCGTTTGTTCCCTCGGTTTTTTGCTCGGTTGTTCGTTTGTTCTTTCGTTCGTTTGTTCCCTCGGTTGTTCGTTCGTTTGTTCGTTTGTTCCCTCGGTTGTTTGTTCGTTTGTTTATTTTTTTGTTTGTTCGTTTGTTTGCTTATTTGTAGGTTTATCAGCTGGTTTGCCCGGTGTGTACCACGCTCCCGACCCGAAAACTGGACACCTGAACACTGCATACCATAAATAGGTAGGACACCTACATTAATAGGTAGGACACCTACATAAATAGGTAGGACACCTACGTACATAGGTAGGACACCTACATAAATAGGCAGGACACCTACATAAATAGGTAGGACACCTACATAAATAGGTAGGACACCTACATAAATAGGTAGGACACCTACATAAATAGGTAGGACACCTACATAAATAGGTAGGACACCTACGTACATAGGTAGGACAACTACATAAATAGGTAGGACACCTACATAAATAGGTAGGACACCTACATAAATAGGTAGGACACCTACATAAATAGGTAGGACACCTACATAAATAGGTAGGACAGCTACATAAATCTAGGTTTATAATTGAAATTCATGCATACGATCGAAATTCAGAGCAAAGTTTTTCTGACATAGAACTTCAGGAGTGGTCAGGGCAAATAATGCTAGCTTGAACTGTTCGTTTACAAACAGCTTTTGATCATAAATCATGGCTGTAAGTTGTAACTAGATTGATGTTATTTTTGTTTGATGGTTGAGGTGCATCTTACTTTTACACTTCCGTTTAACTATTTTTTACGTTTAACTTGTACACTCCCCTTTCACATTCCACTTTACATAGCCCTTTTACATTTTTCTTATTTCCCTTTTACAATCTATTTTACATTCAACTTGTGCACTTCCCTTTCACATTCCACTTTACATAGCCCTTTTACATTTTTCTTATTTCCTTTTTACAATCTATTTTACATTCAACTTGTGCACTTCCCTTTCACATTCCACTTTACATAGTTCTTTTACATTTTTCTTATTTCCCTTTTACAATCTATTTTACATTCAACTTGTGCACTTCCCTTTCACATTCCACTTTACATGGCCCTTTTACATTTTTCTTATTTGCCTCTTACAATCTATTTTACATTCAACTTGTGCACTTCCCTTTCACATTCCACTTTACATAGCCCTTTTACATTTCACAGACAGTTCGCTATATTCAGCGAGGCGAATATGTATCACGCTAATCATTAATAGAATATCACATTCTTTTATACATCAAAAGTTCGAGCATTTAACACTCTTCCCTTGATTAATATCAAAAATATCACCTATGTGAACTGTATTTTTTTATACCAGACGAAAAATACCCTACAAACTATGTACCTGTAAAAATCTACTGAAAACACAATCAGTATTTAATTTACTTTTTCTTCATTTACGAAACGATGACAGCTGAATTCAGCGTGAGAAAAATCTACGGAAAACACAACCAGCATTTGAGTATCTTTTTCGGTTTACAAACTGGCAGCACCCTGAATTTAGTTTGACAAATCTACGGAAAACACAACCAGTATTTCAGTACCTTTTTTTTTTGAGTTCGCAATAAATCTCAATGATTGCATATAAAATTGAAGACATAAATTACAAGTTATTCAAACAACTTCCTTGCGGGTCTTCTAACTTGTCAGCCTCGCGCAGTGGAATACTTTTCTTCAACACTGCTATATTTTATTTTTCTTTAGTATTTTTTATTCTATTTCTGTTTTGGTTTATTTCTAACGAGTGCATGCCTCAGAACTGGACCACTACTTTACTTTTAGGACCTACAAATTTTTCTATTTTTCCCAAAATGACTCGCCAAAACTGGCCATTTTACAATCAAAACTCTAAAAAAAATTCCTTTTATCACTGAAACTTGACTTAATGAAATTTTAAAATCCTACAGAGTTGCCAGATACATGGAGCTATTTTACATGTAACTTTTTAAAAAGATTAATTTCATAATTTTGGTAAAAAAATATCGGACAAAATTCACAATTCCGAACACCAAATTTCTTGCCTTGCTTTTAAATACCCACATATTCACACACACACACACACACACACACGCACACGGACATACCACACATACACGCACATACACACACAACACACGCACAAACACGCACGCCACACATACATGCACACACGCACGCCACACATACGCCCACACATACACACACAACACACACGCGCGTACGCCAGTCAGCAACATCCTCCAAGGAAAGCTTTAAATCCTCAATGGGATTTTTCAAACAAATGCTGAAACCTTCGCATCGTCTCGGCGTCCTGCGCGCACCCTCCTGTCTTCGGGTGGGATAATGGAAGATACAACGGGCTAGTGAGGACACTGTACGCACAAATATTCACTCAGTGTTTGGGTCGGAGGAAGATACAATGTGTTATTAAGAAATTTACACGGAGAAATAATTACTTAATGTTTGGGACGGAGGAAGATACAATGAGCTGTCAACAAATGAACATTTTGCTTACATAGTTCGCTCGAAATAGAAACATGATCGGACAACTGACTTTCCCGGTTGATGTAACACTACAATAAATAAAAATGTTTGTACTCGACCCACGGATTAATTATTAAAAACAACACACAGTTTGCTATTGCTCCACAACGGGGCTGTCCTACCAGTGTATACATTCGTACTAACAATTTCCTAACAATTATTGGTGCACTGAACACATGAAATTACACTGGCGCTCGAGCACTCTCAAACTAAAAGTCCCTAATTTAAAACATCAATTTCATTCAAATGAAATTGTCAAGTTCACAAGATAAGATAACTTTTCTTTTTAAATACACAAGGTAAGATAATTATTTTCGTGAACCCCTGAACAATTAGATTTCCAAAAGAAAACAACCCAATCTACAGGAAGCGGCAGTCAATCCTGCATTTCAGGCTTCCACAGCCTTCTATAAAATGCAGGGTTGACTGCCGCAGCCTGTACATCCTGGCACACAAAAATCAAGTTTCTTCAGAAATGCACTCATCCGTAGACTGATGATTACTCATGTAATTGTTTGCTTTTGTTTTAGGTGTAACTAAGTTTTCTTTGACGAAATTCATCTTTCATAGAGTCATTTTTATATTTAAATTTATTTGTTTATCAGACTTGTATCTATGCCAATAAACACCTGCACCAAAACAGAAGTACGCGCGTGCTGGGCAGTCAAGGAGTGAGCACATTTTTTGGGGGAGATTTTGTACATTGTACACAAAAATCTTCTCGTCACAAACGTAAATTGTTTTCACTCACGTAGAGTTCAAGATCCAACAGAGATAGAATCAATAGAGTTCAAGATCCAACAGAGATAGAATCAATAGAGTTCAAGATCCAACTGAGATAGAATCAATAGAGTTCAAGATCCAACAGAGATAGAATCAATAGAGTTCGAGATCCAACAAAGATAGAATCAATAGAGTTCAAGATCCAACAGAGATAGAATCAATAGAGTTCAAGATCCAACAGAGATAGAATCAATAGAGTTCAAGATCCAACAGAGATAGAATCAATAGAGTTCAAGATCCAACAGAGATAATATCAATAGAGTTCAAGATCCAACAGAAAGAGAATAAAATAGAGTTCAAGATCCAACAGAGATAGAATCAATAGAGTTCAAGATCCAACAGAGATAGAATCAATAGAGCTCAAGATTTAGAACATTAATCTAGCTGTGCTCTCTCAAGAAACAACCTTCCCAAGGAAGAAAACGATCTCAAATGAATACTAAATACGTCTAGTTATCCCAAGCATAAACTTCTTTCTTAGAAATAAAGTTCCCAAATTAAGACGATTCGAAATTAGAAGCAAGGAGTGAATGCATTTTAGAGGGGTATGCAGGGTATATGAATATACCCTGTATATTCATGTGCCCCCTTAGTATACGAATACACCCAGAATATTCATACACCAAGAGTTCCTCGTCCTCGCAAAACTTCACCTCTTTCTTAGAAATAAAGTTGAAAAATTAAGAGCATTCAGAAACTTGAGCTGCTAACTTGGACACTTAAGATAAGGCCCAAAAACTTGGACACTTGGAACAAGACCCAAAACCTTGAACACTCGGGACAAGACCCAAAAACTTGGACACTTGGGACAAGACCCAAAAACTTGGACACTTGGGACAAGACCCAAAAACTTGGACACTTGGGACAAGACCCCAAAAACTTGGACACTTGGGTGAAGACCCCAAAAAATTGGACACTTGGGACAAGGCCCAAAACCTTGAACACTTGGGACGAGGCCCAAAACCTTGAACACTTGGGACAAGATCCAAAACCTTGCACACTTGGGACAAGGCCCAAAAACTTGAACACTTGGGTCATGACCCAAAAACCTGGACACTTGGGACACTTACATCGGAGTCAGCGCCCTTGTCCTTGCCGGGACACATGAACGTGACGAACTCGTGACATCGCTTGTGCACCACGTAGCTGCAGACTGCAACACACGAGGTAGTCATCAGTGTTAGTCACAAATATTGAAACCGTTACTACTATTACTAATAATATTATAAGAATTGTTAATATTCATATCACTATTATTGGTGAATTTTGTTTAGTTAGGAAGCTCAATAACGAGTTAACAGCAAAAAACAAAGATATCCACATTGTTTACCTTTTTATTGAACTATTTTTGGTATTTATATTTCTATCATTGATATCTTATTATTGAGCTTATATCCTAGATACTCAAAATACCGCCAGCTGTGTCCTGAAGCTGATCAGTCGTACAAGTATTTACCTCAATGAGCTTATATCCTAGATACTCAAAATACCGCCAGCTGTGCCCTGAAGCTGATCAGTCGTACAAGTATTTACCACAATGATCTTGTATCCCAGATACTCAAAATACCGCCAGTTGTGCCCTGAAGCTGATCAGTCGTACAAGTATTTACCTCA
>JACJUY010018458.1:0-10630 GCA_014220935.1 Platorchestia sp. MABIK
AAGAAACATTCTACCTCTGTATCACCTGTGGTAAATAAATTGTTTAAATTGTTTAAAATTGTTTAAATTGTTTAAACCAATGAGATAAGCTGAACCTGAACTTCCCCAGAGCAGCATTGAGGCTCCGTACATCAACTTCACAGGTAGGCCCTATATCTTCACTACCGCCTCTTGCGCAGAAATCTCATTTGCACGACGTACGTACGTACGACCTTCCTATTGTTTTACAGGAAACCTAATTACCTCCTCATATTTCTCAGGTGTAATTTTTTACCCCACACTAGTTATTAAACTCTTTACTTGTATCAAGGCTCTCTAACACGAAGAGAGATCAAATGGTACCGGGTTAAAATCAGCACTCGAAGTGGCGAACGTTTGATGTTCTGCAGTAGTTGTGATGATCTATTTTTACTGACCGGAAGATAGATCTATTTTTACTGTGTCAAAAAGCGTTTTTTAATAGCAAACGGCAAGCAAGAACTGGGAAAACGGATACGCTTGTCTGATCATAAAATATAAAATAAGCTTCTTCGATTCACGTATTAAATCATA
This sequence comes from Platorchestia sp. MABIK, assembly GCA_014220935.1. NCBI lineage: Eukaryota > Metazoa > Arthropoda > Malacostraca > Amphipoda > Talitridae > Platorchestia > Platorchestia sp. MABIK. Next base: position 553 of record JACJUY010018458.1, read on the forward strand.
CATGCAAAACTGACTTCAATTTACCAATTAGAAGAACGAATATTAAATACCTCTATGAAACACATTAAGCTACAATAAATATATACAGAGCACAGGTACATATTTGTGTCTAGAAAGCACTAGCGCAAATTCATGAACCCGCATCGAGCTGTTTACAGGGTCAGCTAAATCAATAAATGGCCCGATATCCTCTTGAAAAAAATGTTTCGAAGTACAACTACACAACACCTGCTAGATCAATATGGCAGGGCGAGCAGGGGCAGCGCAGGTGCACGAGGGAGAGCCAGGGGAGAGAGAGACGAAGAGAGAGGTGATACAGACAGGTGATGTCACGGTACACATTCGAGGTTGTTCAAATGATATACAGCCTCTATAATTACAAGCTGGAGCGCATGTCTGTGTGGCTGCTAGAGGACGGTTTAAGTACACTTGATTCTAATATTTTGAGTCAACAGCATTTACGATTGTTGCAAAGTTCTTGTAGGTCACGGTTTCTAAGTTTAGTTGACCGCTGTAGGGATCTCCGCCGTTTATGAACAACAGCTCGAAGGTCAGTGCTGAATCAGCAATTAAAAAGAAATGTGTCGCAGTAAAATACGTGATAGTTCTAAGCTTCAGGGCATAGTGCAGCTATTATGAGCACATGGGTAATGTAGAAATGTATCCTTTTAAACGAAAATCTGGATCTACGCAAGAACCTGGTGCTGCCGAGGAAGTTATAGAGGGGGCTTCGTATTCACAGCTCATCTGCACCAAATTTTCAGCTACTCTGATGGTTCATTTTGCATAATCGAAGAGTAAATCAAAGAATGAACCGGCAAAGAGAGGAGTTTGGTGGGCACAAAGTGCGGCAGGCAGTGAGTACGTCAGTTCGCCGAAGCACGGCAAGTATTGATCAGAGTGTCCTGCGCACTAGAGTGTCTGTCCGGAGAGTCGGAGCCTGTGGCGGCCAGGTATGGAGATGATGGCGGTGCAAATGGTGGCAGACGTTGTGCGATCGTGAAAATTTGGCAAAATATGAGATTTTTCCAAAGGGAAAAGTGAGTTTGATGATCTCTGAAAGTGAGGAAAAGTGATCGGACGACGCTGGTACGTGTGACTTCTCGTGAGATATCGTCAGTGTCTCTCAATGAATGAATTTAGGTCTAGAAAATCGAAAAGCACTCCTGGAAAAGGGGGAGCAGCAAAATTGAAGTTGTAGGGCCGTCCATATTTGTGTGCAGCAGGAGGTACAAGGGTCCCGAAGGACCCTTTATAGACCAGCACAATTGTCTGGGCAGTGGGGACCGACATGGCGGGCCACGGCGGTTCCGGAGGGCCCTCGTCGGCGGGTTACGTCGTCCCGACGGGTCTTCAGGAGCTCCTCATAGAATTTACGGTGTCGGTGCTCGTCGAGCAGCCGTCTGACCTGACCAGCTACGCCGCTGAATATTTCGGCCGACTTGTGGAGGAACGGATCGGAGGGCAGGCTCCCCAGCAGCGCTCTGATGACGAGTCCATGGCCACAGATGACGATGAACCCATGCCGGGTGAGTGAAATTTTACTTAATTTATAAGGTTGGTGATGAAAACAGGTAATGGTGAGTACTGAGGGCAAATCTTAATTAACTAATAAGGTTGGTGATGAAAATAGGTATGGGTGAGTACCGAGGGCAAAACTTAACATGGTTTATAAAGTTGTGGATGAAAATAAAGAGGCAAAACTTAACCCAACTTATGAGGTTATGATGATCCTATGATGGGTAAGTACCGAGTGTGAAATTTGACTCAATTCATAAGGCTGCAGATGAAAGATTAAAGGATTATTTTGAGAGTGGCAGCAGTCATGATATGCGAGTAGACATGCTGAGGGTTTGGGGAGGTAGAGTAGGAATGGGTGACGAAAAGATATCATGCACTCCGCAACTACAAAATGTCAATGATGGCAGTCTCTGTCATACTTTGAAAATAGAATTGGGCAGAACAGGCATTAGGAGCTAGCAATAAATATAAAATAAAGTCTGCTGTTATTGTAAAACAAGTACTTCCGTTATTTGCTCCAACTCAGATCATACAGGCTGAATTTGGTTTGCGATAGACTGTGGTTCGAAATGTACGGTACTCACTTCAACGACAGACACACGTCCTTTTATTGTGCGTTCAAATCTTGTTGTTAATGTTTCTGATCTTAAGTGAGACCTAGAAAGTATTCATATAATACTGGTAACTGATACTTTTAGGGCAACATTAACTTTAATCCAAATGTACGTCCAAGCCTTGTTGTGTCCGTCTTTGATCCCAAGTGAGACCTAAAAAAGTATTCATAAAACTCATGTAAAACAATACCATTATTCCGCGGGTAATGCGTTGACATTTCGGAAATGTATAGAACGACATGTGACGCGTCCCAGACCTGGCTTGTAGCAGGTAAGTGGACCCGACGTTGATGAATAAGTCAAAAGGGCGCAGAAGTTGTGCAGATGGTTGGTTGACTGAGTGTCCAGTACTGAAGACAACGGAGCTGCTCAGTGACCGACGTGTCTGATCACAGGCTGGTGGTGCGCGGAAGACAGTAAAGTTCGGAACTTTGAGCGCAGGTGGAACGGGGCGCTCGAAAATTGACTTTTGGTTTCCTGAAATTTGCTCGTGGCCGAAAGCTGAAACTCGCGACGTTCGGTGTTGAAAAAGCGTGCGTTGAACTTGAATTACATGAAATGGCACCACCTCGTGTGATCAGTTGTCGAATGTGTGTAGTTTGATGTGTTTTTTCCTCGAAACCAACAAGGTAAAAGTTTTAAATCATCAACGCTTCTTTTTTTAGTAGCGTGTCTAAGTCTTATCGATGAGATTGAAATGATCGGTGTCGGAAAATACTTTTTGTAAAGCAAATCCCTGCCGCATCCGTTTTTACAGTTCATAACTCTCCGTACAGCAAGCAGGCCTTTGTTTTTGTAAATTTATTACTCTATTTATACGACGATATTTAGGCACCCGCGGAAAATGGCTACACTGCATAGCAGGCCATTGTGTGTAAAGGCATGACGGCATTTCTTTTGAATATTGAAATTCATGACGTGGAAGTGCATTCAGCGCCGTGTATGTTAAAATCATTCGCGGGACCACCAAATTCTCGGAACAAATTCAACGAAGGTTTTTTGTCCGTTTTCTGAACTGTTTACCTTTCCACGAGACCCAGAAATTACCATGAGGCCCAGAATGAGACCCAGAATGCCGTTCCTGAGGCGCAGAAATTACCATGACCCAGAATGCCATTTTATGAGGCCATGAATGAAGCCCATGAATGGGGCCCAGAATACCGTTTCATGAGGCCCAGAATGCCATTCTATGAGGCCCAGAAATTACAATAAAATATAATTGCGCTCCCTTATGTTTTGCTAACCTCGAGAAATTGATGTGAAATTTACCTCACCACCTAAATAGAAATAACAAAAGCTACACCTAAATTAATCGGAAGTTACTGTTTTCCGGACCGATGAACACAGAGGCGCTTAAAAATCCATCTTCTCGAGTCCCAAATTGACGTTCACGGAAGTGTCACGACCCCAAATTTTAAGTAAATGAAGGTAATTTTATCTTTATCGTCTTGAAAACACGACCACTTCCTACTCATTATAAAGCTGAGATGCTAAAATTAGACCGGCGAGCTCGCGCGCATAGCGGGAATTCCAATATCACGCGACGCACATAGTCTGCTACGCGGGAACGGACCGCCTTTCATCTTCTAATTTTGCGTGATTAAATGCTTTAGACTCCGAAAATAGCAGCAACTGCAAGTCGCGCTGCTCGTGCCACCATGCACAGCTCCGCTTCTGCACACGCCTCACTCACCGTAATGACTTCTATTCATGTCTTCAGTGCTCAATGCATGAACGTGTGCAGGAATTTACGTATAATGCAAGTTCGTCCAATTTTGGTTTAATGATATCTTTCACTGAAAAATGTGTGCGGAGACTTGTGTTGTGAAGAATTTCTTATCGTCTCTTTTTAAACGAACGCAATTAATTCTAATTGTATGAAATTCAATTATCATTGCTCAAACGTACACACTGCGCTTCCCCAAAAATTAACTCACACCTAGCAGTCACATAACATCATTTAACAAGGACCTCTACATGTCGCACTTTTTGAAATTCATCGGAATTTTTCTTATCTTTCGAAATTAAATCAATGTCACTTCGCTCATTTTCTCTTAAAGGCAATGACGATGTCATTTTTTGCAAAAGTGGGGCGAGGCTCATATATGTTATCACCAAGAGACAAAATTCCCCTTCAGTCAAAATCCTGTTCCATCCATGAGTGTTCCAGTGACAGTAGAGTAAGATCTTGCAAACATCCGCGACGATCGAACAAAGATGAGTGCGATACCATGACGACCAATACTTCATTGTTGGATGAAGCATTGCTGAATGTTGGAAATTCTGATTGGCTCACTTAATTCATGTCAAAAATAAAATTTCTATGCAGCAGTTTACTCGTCACATGTTAAAAGTCAGCTCCCATTCGCCATCAAATTTTAACATGTCATTTCTCCGTTTCTTATTGCGCGCCATAGGAGAATACCATTCTATGATGCGACTCTCAAGGCAGGTATTTTTGAAGCATTGAGGATTGTCCATCACGCGTAATGAGTTCATCAAAACGGAGATGATCACGTGCTGCACTTCTATCCCACCTCATCATCACTTTTTTCTATTGTATGCGTAGTACATGGACTCGGTGTATCACAGTACATGTATGTCCCACAAAAACCCGAACCGTGTATTCATTTTCCCGAATCAGTAATACCATCATAAGAATACCATAAACATTTAATTTATGGTGAAATTATCCTTCAAAATTAACCTATAGAAAAGGTATTACTGATTATGATGGTATCACTGATACGGGAAAATAAATACTCGGTTCGAGTTTTTATGGGACACCCTGTATATATTATTTATGCTTCATACACACGTAGTACCTGCGTATACGAGTGTGTGGGCTGGTATGCCAGTACGTACAATATTTACATACACTCTGCGCGTGGTATACGGGTTCACAAGTACCAGTAAACATTTCTACACAGTGTTCAGTTCACGGCTGCGCCTGTGGCAGTTAATAATTCCTTCTTCTAGCGCGCTAGCTGTGTATATGTCTGTGTAATATTTCTTCCATACGCGAGGTATATGCTGATGTGTATGAAAATGTATGTATTACTTGATAATGTCTACCTAATTGTCTTTGGAGTCCAGAGTATACTACATATTTATCAATTAGCTTCTATCGTTCGTTTTCTGTTGAAAAAAGTTGACCTTAGCCGCTTTTCCCGAATTTTTTTTTATGCAAAAAATAACTTGCAATTTTAATTCGATGCAAATCATGCACTTTTTGTTGCAGTAGTTATCATTATGCTGGGGAAGTCATGCAGATTTATCACCAAGTGTCGTAGTAAGCATGCGCTTAAAAGCGCTATACTTCACATTCAGTGATACAGGAAAGTAACTCCTACCATATTTTCATTATGAAGCAAAGCGTAGACCCGAGTGTCAAAATATAGTTTCGAATCTATCCCTCGATTATTTAGCCATTTACATGTTTAATCCACCAACTTAGGATTTATAAATTAAGTTTTGTGTAAGATCTAACGTTGTAGTACATTTATGAGTCAACTTTAGAGAGAATGTACTGTTTTCTTTCATTCTCGTCTGACAAACATAGCGGCCGGAGACTACCGTTGTAATACCTAATGTTGTATTACTTTTTACGAGCCAACTCTGATGAGAATATCCTGTTTTGTATCATTATCTTCTGAAACACACGGCGGCCGGAGAACACCACACGGGATCTTTCATCCCATTTTTAGAAGTCATGTCAGCCTGAAAGACGACAAGCATCGATTGTGCTATGAAACCTTCCTCGGCCATCATAACCCACCGCTTGGGTCGCATTAAATCGGTAATGATGTCCTCCGGGGGTAGTGGTAACGTCACGGACGCGGTATGCACAGCACGTTATTGAGTTACGTTACCGAAGTTATCAGAACTTTAGCGATTTGCGGCTACGTTTTAGTATGCTTTTTACTCGTGTTTAATTGCGTTGCTGAGTTATCCGTTGTCACAGTTACTGGAATCATTGAGTTACGTTACAGCAGGTATCGGAACTTCAGTGTTTTGTCTCTACGTTGTCGTGTGTTTTAGTACTTGTGTTTAATTGCGTTATGGTATTTACGTTACTGAGATACGTTGTCGCAATTATAGGAACTTACGCGTTTTTTTTACCCCTGCGTCGTCCTGTGTGTAGTAACATCTGCAGTGCAAATTTTTTACTGTACTAAGTTGTTACGATTGTTGTACGGTATGCTGTCGTTATCTTACAATACAATTGTGATGCTTTAACGTACTATTTAACTTACGAGCCTTCAGCCATTCTGTGCCACTCGATGCGAAATGATAATGGTGTTTGAAATTGCTAATGCCAAATGGCACTTGGCCTGTGGCTAAGATAGTAGAAATAAAAATGAATGACTTCCATTATAGCAATGGCATCAGCAATCCGTCATTAGAAATATTAAAAAAAAATGTGACAGCTTAACGACCGCGCCTCAGTTCATTTCCTGGACAGGAACAGACCGTGCCAAAAATATCCCACACGGCTCAACTGTCGTCCAGCTCTAGCATAGCTCTATTGTGTCCAGTTAGCATCAATTTTTTCTGTATTTCTTTGAAAACAATCGCACATACAGCAAAAGAGTATAATTTGAATAATAGCTTTTTGAGTTTTCTATCGTTCATGATGAGCGCTGGTTACACTTCGGTTTGCAAATATTAGAGAAAATGTTTTCTGAATAAACATTTGCTTTTTCGATGTTTTTGAATAAATGTTTCTATTTTAGTTTCCAGAGTGGATTAAATTCCTAAATGTTTTTAGGACAGGAATTTCATCTATTTCAATATGACCGAATCAATCATCTGCGGATTCAGCTTTCCAGAATTGATTAAACTTCTAACTATTTTTATAGCAGAATTTTGATGTTCTTTAATATAACAGAATTAATTTTCGGGTATGAGAATGTTTCCTAGAGGGTCCTGAAAATAGTCATCTTTCGTGACAATTCTAATTTAATTTTTTGTTTTTACAGTGATATTTGAAAGCAACACATCAAAAGTATATAGTTTCCAGCCTGTAATATGACGTTAAAATGTTCCTTCATAACGTGGTGAAATAATCTCCATATCCAAGAGGCATAAATAAACATTTTTCATCCTTAAAAATTAAGGTTAGCTTCAACAAGCCTTGATTAAGAGACGAAGCATTTCATGACGTGAACAGAAAAATAGCATCCAACGAACGGCATCAAAGTAATCAGAAATGGCGTTGCCAGATTAGAGGCGGAATTGCCTCCAGTTATTTAGACGAGACAAGTTTCAGGGCCCACAGGGAGCTCTGGCGCTGTGGCTGTTCTTATTGATTAAACCCAGCCAACTGGCTGGCTGAACGGCTGGCTGGAAGGCTGGCTGGATGGCTGGTTCCAGTTGCCGGGCATCAGCAGGTGGTTCCAGCCAAGGCGGGTTCCAGCCACATCTGTTGCTGCGGGCTACAAGCATAATTTTTGAGACCATTTTTCCAACTTTCAGAAAGTCCGAAAACCGTTCATGAAAAACTATTGGTATGGCATATGATAGAAGTCATTTTCATGACTCCAGAAAGTCCGAAAACCGCTCATGAAAAACTATTGGTATGACATTTGAAGAGTTCATTGATCTTAACACGTTGACTGCGATGGGTTAAACTGAAGTTCAATATTCAACTCAAATTTGAAGAAAAAATTTGTGAGCAATTTTATGAATACCAAACATTAACTGGGTCCATTAAATACCAATCATTTTAAAAGATTGTTAAAACTTTGGGTCGTTTCGCAGCAAGAAAAACTTGAACACGACCCATCGATAGGTCGTATCGCAAGTAGGCCTAACGTGTTAAATTCTCACACAATATGTTTTCAACCAAAATACTTTGAGAACTGGGATATGTGAAATCAATTTATTAGTTTTCAAGGAGATGGAGATAGCGTTGGCTGTTTTTGGAAGAGATATGTCAGAATCTATTTTGACATCCACATCACAGTCGTACAAAAACTTGCTGCCAGCATTCACGTTTTATACACGGGCCCTAGAAACCATAAAATGAATGATAAATGAAGCAACAGATCACCGGACTCACTATCTATTGTCAGTTTTTTGAAGCTATGGCGGGAACGGTACACGCAGTCTGTCCTCTTATACATCAACGCGGACTAGAATTTGTCCTTTTGTTCGGGACTTATCATGCGAGAACTGCATCATGTACGACTATAGGTGTAGCCTACCTTACTCAAATGCGCTCAGTGCCAAAAAATAATTAATAACCCTCTTGTATGACCCTGTATAAACAATAATGACCCCTTGTTTGTTTGTTAAAAAAAAACGCTCTATATATGAAGGCGCCGCTGTTTAAATTCCGCCAATAACCTCTGAAATTCAGTAGTTCATTTTGCGGTATTTTAATTCGGGGTTTCACGAGCTACAAATATAAAACATTGTTTACTTATAGTTCGTGTTAGAATAGCCAAAACTACCCTAACCCAAGGAGCAGTCTATTATAGTGTCTTTAAGGCCAGAGGTTAAAATAAGTTCCCTCCTTTGTGAACAGACAGGTTGATTTAGATGTTAGGTTTACGACAACCAATCAAATTTTACAATCACCACTGATCATGATACACTTCAAAAACAGTTTCACTTCCAAGAAGCCCTGGCCTCCGTCATTTCCAGATATGAACCCTACGGTAAACGGCGCTCGTGTTTTATCTCGGGAAGTGTTGCATCAAAAAGCTCTGATGTTCAGCGCAAATGAGTCCCGAACCCTATAGATTATTAAACAATTTAAACAAGTTAAGCAAATTAAACAAGTTAAATAATTTAAACAATTTATTTACCACAAGCGATACAGAAGTAGATTGCTTCTCAAGTCTAGTACAATGGTCAAATTTGTGTACAGCTTCGTGCGGGCGTGTCTTTGTTTGCTATTCTCAAGGGTCTAATGCAAGATGTCACTTTGATATGAATGTGGTGTTGGTATTCGTTTCTTATCCACCTCTTGCGAAAGTGTGCCAGCGATTATCCTTGGTGAATATCACCTTCAATTTACATATTGTCGCGCTGACTTGTCTTATTATAAGCCACGTTTTTGCGGCTTGCAAAGAGGATAATCTTCCCCCATCATTATTTTCTCTCCGTATTTTTCCCAATACTCGCACTAGCAGCAAGATTTTTAAAAGAATTTACAGGTACGTCACCTTAGAGGCATATCTGACAGGGTGAATTCTTTTAAATCTACTACGCTATGCTCCGTCTTATCGAATTAACACATTTACCGCCATGTGAGCCACCGGTGGTACACGGAAGGATTCTTTGTTATGCTACTGACCGACAAATAGTCGTCGCGAACTCAATTTTCATAAAAACTTAATTAAACTTAAATGAAAGAAGGATCCAATTAATGTTTGGTATTTTCAAAACTTCTTACTGCAACTAACAACTTTAAATTTGAGTTGAATGTCGAATTTAAGTTTAACTTAGTTAAGAAACTTACGCTGTCAGCCGTGACGCTACGACAGCAATTGTAAGCAATCTTATGAATAATTAACATGAACTGGGCCATTAAACACCGAATTATCTTAAAAGATTGTACGAATTTTCAAACATTGTAATGTTTGAAAATCCATTTTAATGGATTTCTAATGTTTGTGTCCATTTTAATGTTTGAAAATCCGTCCAGTGGTGAGCTGATGATTACCTTCACTATCTGGCATGTGTCATCCATCATTACCTTCACTATCTGGCATGTGTCATCCATCATTACCTTCAGTATCTGGCATGTGTCATCCATCATTACCTTCACTATCTGGCATGTGCCATCCATCATTACCTTCACTATCTGGCATGTGTCATCCATCATTACCTTCACTATCTGGCATGTGTCATCCATCATTACCTTCACTATCTGGCAAGTATCATCCATCATTACCTTCACCATCTCGCATGTGTAATCCATCATTACCTTC
>JACJUY010018462.1:0-10626 GCA_014220935.1 Platorchestia sp. MABIK
CTGTTGCAATAGATTTAGGATTAAGAACATCCATATTTCGAGCTAGTGAATATTTCAAGGGACTTCTCTTAATAACCTTTTGAACAATTTTCTGTAGAATTGTTTGCACTGATGCTTGAACTCGATCTCCTGGACTTCGCTAACTTCAGCAGCTTTTAGGGCTTCTCTATTTTGGAACCCAATTAATAATATGTTTCGATTGTTTTAGTCCCTTATCATTAAGGTCAATATTTGAAAGATAAGACCAGTCACTAGTTTCAGTCATTACTTTCTGGAGGACAAACTTTTCCGTTATGTTCGTCAGTACCTCATGCAATTCTGATGCAAGGAAAGGGACCATTGGCTTATCAGTTTGAAACCTTTCAAGAAATGGAGACAAGTAATTGGCTACATAAATAAATGCTTGCAGCTTAGACAGTGTCAGCTTATCATTCACAGCTTTTGATGTGAATGATTAACATTCACTAAAGCATTAACACTAAACAGTCACTGCGAATAAAATCAACACTACATAACAGAACTCAAGAAAGAAAATAGCTGGAATGTGGGGGAATGCTATTAATTTCCCCAAACAAGAGTGAATCTCTCATTCTCTGCACAGAATTGGTCAAATATAGCTAGCTAACAAATTAATGTTTTCACAGAATACATAGAATTAATAAATAAGGGCACAACAAGGACACAAATGAAATTTCACAAGGACGTGGCAAGGACAGAAATTGATTTCTACAAGGACATGGCAAGGACATTTCATTTTACAAGGACATTTCATTTTACAAGGACATTTTCATTTATACAAGGACAATTCAAGGATTTGTCAAGGATGTGGCAACCCTGATAGTACGCGGAACAAGAAATCTATGCACAAGGTGTGCTGTCACAAGCATCCTTGCACATGGCGATAGTAAGTTAAGGAAAAATTCATAAAAACAAGTTAAAGTCAAAAATGAGAGTTGCATGCTGCAAATGCTGATAAACAGTATAGCAAGGAACTAAAAATCTATAATTTCTATCTAAAGAAGGCCAACCTAACCACTTCTCATAAGTGAACCTTTATTCTCACAGGTGCACTAAGTCATAAAAATACAATAATTATATCTTTCTGAGCAGATTAAATAACTAAAAAAAAACTTGTTTTAACCTATTCAAAATTGATGGTCAAAAGTAGATAAAATAATTTACCAAGTTTCACAAATTTATAGCTAGAATTCTCTAATTCAGCATTAAAAATTTAACTATCTTAAAACATAGTTCAGGAAAAAGACGCAATCCTAACACAGTTAAAATTGTAACACCAAGAAACTATAATTTCAGCATCATCAACACAATAATCATGCAACATACATAGTTCATAGAATAAGAAGCAATTTCAACACACAGTTAAAACTGCAAAACCCACCAAGAAAATTTAATTTCAGCATCATTAACACATTAACTGCCCCTTGTACCACCGGTGGTTCATGCATAAAATTTTCATAATGCTGCAGACAGACCAGACCAGACGTCACAAAAAATTTTTTATAAATACTTGATCAAAGCTAAATGAAGGCCCAATCCATTTAATGTTTGCTATTTTAAAANATACATCAATAGCAACCAACACGTTTCCAAACCAATGGAAACACTCCATTATTAAACCGTTGCATAAAAGTAGTGACCTAAATACAGCATCAAACTACAGGCCCATCAGTCTTTTACCTGTCATGTCCAAAATATTGGAGACAGTGGTGACAAATCAACTATCATTTCACCTGGACGAGTCAAATCTACTCCACCGAAATCAATACGCCTATAGAAGAAATACAAGCACTCATGACGCTTTGCTCAATATCTTGAAAAAATATACAGTGACATCGATCAAAAGAATGTAACACTCTTGCTGCAACTCGATCTCTCTAAGCGTTCGATAGCGTCGAACATGATAGACTTCTACGTAAAATACTGAACTTGGGAGTTGACACGCAATGGTTTGAAAGTTACTTGTCAAATAGATCTCATGCAGTTCGCATAGAAAACAAATTGTCCCCATTCATTCAAAACAATTTTGGTGTTCCCCAAAAATCCATTCTTGGTCCGCTTCTGTTTTCTATTTTCATTAATGATATTCCTCCAATGCCTTCTAACACACTGATCGCAATGTGTGCAGATGATGTTCAAATTGCAATAACAAGTTCTGTATCGGAAATACCACAGACGCAAATTAAAGCCGAAACTATACTGACTGGCCTGAAATCATGGTACGACCGAAACGGCCTCAAATTAAATGCTAATAAAACACAATGTATCATTTTTGGATTCAAAAATGCAATTAAAAAAACTGCAGATCTTACTCTCCCAGTTGGAAATGATAAAATTAAGGCATCAGAAAAAGTTAAAAATCTCGGTATCTGGTTCGATAAAAGCATGTCTTTCAAATCTCACATTGAGAATACTTGCAACAAAATTTACGGAACTTTAATGTTTTTTCATCGTATAAAGAGTATACTAGACGAAAAATCCCGATTATTAGCCATTCAATCCCTGGTGTTATCGCGCATTGACTACTGCAGCCTAGTAGGCTATGGGAAGATTAACCTCAATACCTTCAAAGGGATTTACAAAAATGCATAAACTTCGCAGCCAAGGTGGTGTGCAACGGTAATTTCAAAAGAAGTGATCACGTAACTCCTCTCCTTAATAAACTCGGTTGGATTCCTGTTCAAGAAAGGCTCCTCATGCAGAGGGCCCAATACGTATTCTCCTCGTTGTACCTTCCTCGGAGCAATGCTGAGATAGTGCGTTTCCATCCACCCACTGTAACCAACCAAAAGCCGAACAGAAACAACAATGTCATAGTCAACTATCGTTCATCTCACATGGGGCAGAAGGCTCTGTCAATATCAGGCGCCTTACTGTGGAACAAACTTCCCCTGAGTATTAAAATCCCTCAAAGACCGAGAGAATTTTAAGCCAAAATAATTTGTCATCATGCGTCTCAACGATAATTCTTCGTTACGGGACATACTGAACACGTAATGACGAATTTCATTTGCCTGGTATCTCCCTTGCTCAATACTCTCCCTTGCTCTTTTTTTTATGATTCAAGACATCACACCATAGTTTGGAATGTATGCGTAGGTATTATGATTTGATCGCCTATACGTTGGAATTTTGCAAACATGCTTATTTGTATATGTGTGTACGGATATGGGTGTATGTGCGCATTTGGGTGTGCATATGCGCACATACACCTGTGTGTACTGGACTAGCAACTTGTATATAAACTATGAATACCAGCCTTTTTTCTCATTCTCAACTTCTAACACTACCCAACACATCATTTCATTCTATTATTGCAAAGCAATCCAAAGCTTAAATGTCTTGTACATGTACAATGTGGTACCTATGTATGTTCATCAATTTCAGACATTTTGCACCTTCTTTCAAAGATAATGTGATTTTTTTTCTAATATGAAACCTATAAGGACACTTATGTTTTCTTTCTTATTCACATCCAAAAATGCTCTTGCTAGGCTAGTGTAGTGCAATTATCATATCATCTCTTACGCTCTGGAGTATATTATAACAACCGTACCCAGGCCTCACACATTCTGGAAATATTTCTGTACCTGGGAACCGTTGTAGGACAATCGTTTTCATGTTTCTGACTCAGATAGACTGTTTTGTGCCCTTATTACTAGTACGGAAATTTCATAAAATTCAGGCCGTAAAAAGGTATTTTCTCGGGGTTTCTCGATTGGAATGCTAGTTTATACTGACTAGTATACGCTGATATTTGCGCACAAGCTAACTTGAGTATTTGTGTACGTGTGTACGCTATGCGTGCGTAGATGGGTGAAAGTGTCAACGTAATACTTTATTTCACTTCATTATTATAAAGCATTCCTTAAAAATACATATATATTTGTTGCGCGATCACTCACATATGATAAATCAGACGCTTATGAACCAATAATCTTTTCGATACAATATTTAATTAAACATCGATACCGTATTTCATTAGAAATTGTAAGCAGCAACACCTACTGAAAAAGTTGTCACGAATTTCCTTTGCTCATAATCCTATATTTCAGAACATCGCACAGCATTTTAAAGGACGCGTATGTATTGTGATTTCCTCGATGCATAGAAATGTATTTGTGTAGGTTTACGTGTTAGGTGTATGTATGTGCGTAGGTATGCATGTGCTCATATATGTGTATATATTTACATGTATATATGCACATGTGTGTACTAAACCGACAACTGGCATTTTAACTAGAGATGGTGGTCTCTTTCTGTTCACTCTCAACTTGTAACACTACCGAACTCGTCATCTCTTTATCATTGTAAAGCATTCACGTAAAAAACCATACATTTTTTGTGTGATCATCCATTTATATTTAAAAAAATGCTTATCAACTAATGATCGTTATGTTAAAATGATATAATTAGATATACAAAACTTGTAATCTTCGTGTTCCTCATGCTTATTATATTTATAAATATTGATTTATATTAATATTTTTTTCCACGCTTTCTTTGAAATAACATTTTTGAACATCGGCCGAAACAAGCGATTCATATAGTATTTCCTGGCGTCAAGAATTGCGAAGTTTTATGTCATGTATATGTAAACTGTCAAAAGTCATGAAGTTGTGTTATCTCTTATAATTATCATAACATGTATCATCAAATGTAGTTTAAGCAAGATTAGGAGTACATTGCCCTCAATCATTTATGGACTAGTGACATGGGTATTACAATACTCGTGTGTGTGTATCATTTCAGTATATTAACTTTAAGATATTTTAAAAACCAATAATGGTAATTATGTACCATCTCTATTGGAAATAAACTTTTTTTTCTTTCTTTTTCTTTTCTTTCTTTCTTTTCTCTGCGACCAGTTAACACTGAGCCATTTTTCAGATATAAATATATATATTGCACTTGCTAAATGATTCAAAAATAGAGAGATCACTAACCCAGAGGGTGCATCTGTGAATAGGAAAAATGAAAAATATAAACAGACAAATGAAAGGAAGCGCTCGTGAAAAAATTATCTCTGTGCGTATAGAAAAAAGTTGATTAATAAAGGAGAGTAATTACACGGAATCCAGTAATAGGAAAAATTGTACGTTTATTGCGATAAAGGTCGGAACGACATTTGAACGAGATGCATTAAACCCTAAAACTAAAGGCAACGAAAACTATAAACTCTTCAGAGCCAGACTTTAGGTAGACAGGCGGGCGTTCGACTTAATTGCGGTCTGCGACTGTGCCGTCATAGGAAGCAGGCACCCGTGCTCTGTGGAGTCAGTTGCAGTTAGTTACGATTCAGTTTTAATCTTAGGTTTAGTACAGTTGTAGTTTTAAGTTATACAAGGTAAGTTATAGTTTTTAAGTTATACAAGGTAAGTTATAGTTTTTAGGTTATACAAGGTAAGTTATAATTTTCAAGTTATACAAGGTAAGTTATGGTTTTCAAGTTATACAAGGTAAGTTATGGTTTTCAAGTTATACAAGGTAGGTTATAGTTTTTAAGTTATGCAAGGTAAGTTATAGTTTTCAAGTTATACCATGTAAGTTATAGTTTTCAAGTTATACAAGGTAAGTTATAGTTTTCAAGTTATACAAGGTAAGTTATAGTTTTCAAGTTATACAAGGTAGGTTATAGTTTTTAAGTTATACAAGGTAAGTTATAATTTTTAAGTTATACAAGGTAAGTTATAGGTTTTAAGTTATACAAGGTAAGTTATAGGTTTTAAGTTATACAAGGTAAGTTATAGGTTTTAAGTTATACAAGGTAAGTTGTAGGTTTTAAGTTATACAAGGTAAGTTATAGGTTTTAAGTTATACAAGGTAAGTTATAGGTTTTAAGTTATACAAGGTAAGTTATAGTTTTTAAGAATGCATGGGGAGACGTTGTCTTAAATACCCAGCTCACGGAATGGCTAGTAATTGGTCATGAACTTCTAGTTTACGAACCTCCAAAGAAACTCGTGAGCCTCAGGACGTGCCGGGAAGCGAAGTCAGGCGAGTGGACAGGTGAGCGGTGCAGTCAGCAGCAAGGAAGGCGCCCCAGCCTCTCATCTTCCGTCGGTTCGTTCCTCAATGGAAGGGAAGAAAGAAAGAAAGAAAAAAGAAAAAACATTTATTTCCAATATAGCACAAACATGAAACGTCGATACATTGGATTTTAAAACACCTTAACCTAAAGGCATCCTTAATTGAGAATGACACATTGGTAGCAGCGAAGCGAACGAAGAGTCACCGGCGCCCCAGCGTTGGTTGCAGGGGAGGTTCCGCCGGTGATGCAGAATGAAGGCTGTCTAGGCTTAGTTGCAGAAGATTTAAAGTTGATGGAACAAGTTTGCTGGCTGGAGGTTGGAGGCGATCTGATCTGCTATCGGGAAATTTAGCGACGTAAGTTTGGCTTGGCTGAAATGGTGCATTCACCTTGTCGTATTCAGAGAAAGTAAACTACAGTTCAAACCAGAGACAAGCCACCGCTAGAGCTGGGTTATAGAATTTGTTGCAGATCAAGATCGTGAATTTATTAATTAACTGTAATTGAATTTAATATTCAGATTTAAAGTCTAATAGTTTAGTGTTAATCAAATTTAATGTTAAAATTAAGTTCATGAACAAGAAAAAGCTTAAAGTTAATAAACGTTAAACGGATACAGGAGATCCTGTAAATTTATTGTACAGTGCGTTTGCTGAACCAGCCATGAATTTCATTTTGCGTGCAAGTTTGTTTGAACGTTTGTTTGCGCGTTGGGTAGCATGATGTTCTTTATAAATTACTTGGTGACTAACTTTTTCTTAATACTTGATTGTCATTTAGGACGGTGTTTCTATCTGCTTCGGTGTAGCGTTTTTTTTTTTGTTTGTCTTTTCTTACTTCGATTCAACAAAAAATGTAGGAATTCAGAAAAATTCTCTAGTAGTATTTGAATTATTTATTAGTTGTCAGCCATCTCTTGAGATATAAAATATCTAAGAAATGATATTTTTTATTTAACCAGCCCTTGACAGGGTTAATAAATTTGCACGTCACGTATGGTTTGTCTATTAGTACGCCTCCTGTGGTTTGTCTATTTGTACACCTCGGATAGTTTGTATATTAGCACCTCGTATGGTTTGTCTATTAGTCCACCTTGTATAATATGTGTATTAGTACACCTTTTATGGTTTGCCTATTACTAGACCACGTGTATCCTATTAGTACTTTTCGAATGGTACGTTTGTCTAAGGACGTCTTATATTAAGAAATTTTTAAGAGCCAGTATGTTTTCATGTATCTCATGTGTCAACTTTTATGGAAATAAACGTTTTTTCTTTTCTCTTTCTTTTCTTTTTCATGGCCGAGTGGTTGAGAGCGCGTGCCTTTCGCGAGAAAGTGTCGGCAGTTCGAAACCCGGCAGTGCCGCCCGGTGTTTCCCCCAGTTAGGAAAGGGAGAACTCAGCCACAATAATCTCCACACTACCCAGGTGTCGGAAATTGGTACCGTCTTTACTGGAGATAACCGTCATTGCTTAATGGTTTTAGTTGTAAGGCATTTTAAAAACCAATGTGCAAGATGATTTGTCTCAGGCTTGAGGGGAACAAAACATCCTTCTGTAGGAACGTCGTCTCGAAAACGCTGAGAAAAATTAGTCAATAAATTAAGGCATTTCATATAAATATTTTACATTAAGAGAACAGAAAATGAGAGAAACATGAAATATTCATGTGTGGCATTTAGAGTGCATAAGTCTAACGCTACATGTGTGTCCAAACTCAGATTTTTAACAATTTTAAGCCTATTGTTTTTATGAATATTTTTAAAATTTTCATTTATTTTTAAAATTTTTATTGAACTGTTGGAACTGCTTTGTATATACACTTAATGTAAATGGCCCTTCTTCTAGTTTTACAAATTCACAAATACCTTGTCTCATTCCGTTACGGTATTTACTGAACTGTTTCATTTATTTGAAATTATCTTTCAATCTATTCATATGACTGAAATATTGTTCAAATATATATGTTTATTCATGCGTCATAATACATGGCATTTGAAAAAATTAGCAAGGCGATAATTCGATAATCTAGTTACGAATTTTTATATATCACATGACGCATCATGTTGATGAAATCGTGGCGGGGTAGTTCAACACCTGTTACATGGTTAAATGGGATATCGTGAGGAAGTGTTGCTGAGTTCTTTGTTTAGAGTCTTTTGTTATTATCAAATGTTTGGTGTGTGTTTTTCATTACCTATATTTTTAGAAATTCCTGTTATGTCGTTTTTATTCTTAGTCTTGCTAAGATTTTACTTCGAGCATAACAGTGCAGTTTTTCAAGTTCTGATGAACGCCTAGAATTGTTTTAGTGTTACCAACGTTCCCAAAATGCAGAAAATGTTGAATGTTGCGTTATTATTAAAGATTCTTATTACTTCAGGGTATCTACTAGGAAGTAAAGTAGTAAAAAGTAGTAAAATTTGGAAAGTAGTAAAAAAAGTAGTAAAATTTGCCTCAAGGTAGTAAAAAATTATGAAGGGGAATAATTATCTAAAAATTTGGTCAATATTGATTTTAGGCCTTTAACGGAAATTAAAAATTCCGTTCCAAAGAATCACTAAAGGAACACATTTAAAAACGTTTTACATGAGTGACATTCTGCTCGCTGATGCGTTATTTTTGAGATATAACAATAATTATGTGCAGATAGGAATAACATTATATGGTCGGTTGCTTAGTTGCAGGATTGTTGGGTGACGCCCACTTTTCTGGCGGGACACGCGCACTTCTTGAAGGGAAACTAACAGCCTTGGTTTGGGTAAGGGAAGCTATTTTAGGTTGATTTATGTTATTTTAGGTTAGTTTATTTAGTACTTACCCTAACTTCTCCCATCGTTACGTTAGTACCGTATTACAGCATATTTAAGTGTCCGTTCGTTAACTTTTATATACGACGTTCCTATAAATTCAAAGTTTAATAACGCATCAGCGAGCAGAATGTCATTCATGTAAAACGTTTTTAAATGTGTTTCTTTAGTGATTCTTTGAAACGGAATTTTAAATTTCTGTGAAAGGCCTAAAATCAATATTGACAAAAATTTAAAGTAATGTTACATATGTATGTAGAATATAAAGATTTTTTTAAAATTTATTTCTCCCATTATCAGAAATTTGCCTCAGTTTATGGGAAATATTCCTGTTCAGTGCAGTGGAATTTCAGGATTGGAGGACATAAAATCGAAAAAAGTTCCAAATTTTTTGCAAAAGACAGAAAAAATAGTTCACTTTTTCTTCTTGCTTAGTTTGATCTGAAAGTTGTCAAGTTGTTTTATGATGGATGGTTCATTTGAGCCAAATTATTATTAACAAATTATTGAGTGAAAACAATAAAAAATGGCTTTCGCTTTGATTCGGTAATCGAGGTTTCATAAATCGTATATATAAATTTAAAGAATGGAATACCAGTGATGATGCATGGTTGAAAACACTGCTATTAGTGAGTATTAATAATGAAATACAAGCTTAGGAACTTGTGACATCAGGGATTAATGTTGAAAATTAAATTAGGATTTAAAAATTGGGCATTTATGACCATGAAGTCAACATTTGATATCTTTTATTCATACGTATCAAATATGTATTAAACGATCTCGGGAAAAATGAAATAGCCTAGCTACATATTTTCTCGTGGAAGTGGATCAAGGGGCTTTTATTGAAATATGTTTGTCAAGTAAAATAATTTATGTTTTATTACAAATTACGATTCTTTTGATGTAAAACATCTTGGGAACTTTTCTTTTAAATGTTATGAATAACCATTGAACAACTAGCCAAAATTTTTGAATAGGTAGTTCTACTTATCACTGAATAACCATTACATTTTATTGGATTTCATCTTTAGTGGATGCAGTTTCCCGTGAGATGTATAGCATAGTTGGCATAATTGTTCTTTTTGTGTACTTGAAACTCAAAAATTAGAGTATTTTATTCACAAGCATAAGCACAGAAATAAAATTATTCTCAATTAGCTTTTTAGAGACTCCTACTTCAATTTCAGATGAGCAAGTCCTGAATCAAACTTATTACATTTCAATTCCTCTTAATGAATAATGTTTAATTCAAAGTCATATTTTTGGCTGGTCAAATCTTGATTATCATAAATCTTATTCAAAGACAAATATTCTCACACTCCAAGTTGCTGCGGCAGGATAGAAACATTGCAATGACGTCAAACAAACTTCTCCGCAGTTCATTAAAATCCAAAAAGTGTTTTTTTGGACGTGAGCTTGATTGTGAGCAGTATTATCTTCCTTTGAAAAGACGAGTTTATTCTGTCCACATTGATGTGGGGAAACAACAATTTATTGTAACTATAAATGTTTTTTTTTCTGAAAAAAAATTGCCTTTACGTAAAGCTGAAAGTTTTCTCTTTCAATGACGTTAATTTATGTCCAAGTTCTGAAAGAATTATGATATAAAATTATCTTGTAATACAATGTGTAATCATTTGAACGAGAGTTAAGTTCTTTCAAAGTTTTTTTGGCAGTCATGGCGATTCAGTTACCTTCACAGGGTTGCCACATCCTTGACAAATCCTTGAATTGTCCTTGTATAAATGAAAATGTCCTTGTAAAA
>JACJUY010018464.1:0-10624 GCA_014220935.1 Platorchestia sp. MABIK
TATGTAGTAGCTGATCCGTTGGAGAAGTGTATGAGCTGTAATTCTAATGTAGATTGATGCCTCAAAAGAACGCGTGTTATCTGAGAATTAAGAGCTAACGAAAGCGTAGCCTCCTGTTGTTTGTGAGTGCTCAAGAATGTTGGGCAATGCGATTTTTCTGAAGGATGTTTCAAGTTTTCGTTTTAGAGTAATTTCAACTCGATAGGTACATTCGTTCGAAAGTTACAAGTATGTGAACGTAGAACCACTACAAAATGAGAATCATCGAAAAAAATCTGCCTTTCATTGAGAGGTTAGGGGAACTTCGCTCCCTGTCCCCTTAGAAAGCGTAGAAGAGTTTTGTCATACACGTTAGCATGAAGAATGACTTGATGTTGAAATTGGAACTATTTGAATTTTATAGGTGCGAAATTTTAGAAATTAGAGTTGATACAAAATGATGCTCATCGAAAATATCTGCCTTTCATTGAGGGATTACGGGAACTTCGCTCCCTGTTGTCTGTAAATGCTGAGGAATGTTGGCATTTGCGATTTTCTCTTAAAAATGTTTTAATCTCTCATTTGAGAATAATTTGAACTCGGTAGGTGAATTATTTCGAAAGATACGATTGAATGAAGTTAATGAACTTGTGCATCTCAAGAAATTCCTGTTCATATCACAAAACCGTTTCTGTACCGTATCGGGTGCGGCCTGCCTGTTGGTGAAAGCGGAGTTCCTACCGACCCCTCTATCCGTTCTTTTCATAGCGTAGACCGATCAGAAGCGATGGAATTCGGTATTTCACTGATTTAATTTCTTCAGAAATAGATGAGAAACAAATAATTTTTCATGCTGATTTTTGTTTGCCATAAATAAATATTTTTGTACATGTGCACTAGTGAAACTTGTATCACACTTACGGAAATTAAGTATCGTTTAAGAACGTGGAAGAGAGATGGACCATTTAATCAATTTAATTTAACCCTCAGGAATGAGCACACCTACAAGGATAAGCACACCCCCAGGGCCCAGAAGTATGAATATCGAAGCCTGTCCATTGTAATAGGTCATGATGTTCCTCATGTATTAATTTTGGATTTCATTTGCTTATGCGGTTTGTTTAAAACTTAGAACGTTTAATTGTTTGCTTGATAGTGTAATTGGATTTTCAATTCACCAACGCATACTTCTTAAATAAGTTAATCTAAATTCAGATCTTCAAAGTTCTTAAGTTGATAACTTAGATTGTTTAATACAACTTTTTTCATTCATTTTGGTTGGAAATTGACGCTCTAGGAAGACTCAGAGTAAAGTTGGAACGCTTCGCCCTACCGATAAATGGACTGCGGAATTTAGTAGTGGCGTTTGGCGTTTGTCCCGCGGCAGCTAGTGATAAAATTTGTTAGTTGATGTAATTCAAAACCTACCATGTTCAAAGCATTTGACTCTGGTGATCGATCTGGGAGGTGCGGCTGTTCGTTCACTCTAGAAAATTAGTGTTGTGTTGATGTAGATCAAGCTAATAACATGAAAATTGGTTTGAGAGCAGCCGCCAGCACAGTGTATGTGGATGGAGTGGTATGTTAGCTTCGGGGTTGTGTTACTAGCCTGGCTTACATTATCGTCAGCCCAATCTCCGTGGTCGGCTGTCTCCTGGGAAAGTCCTGACGAGTCTCCTGAGAAGGCCTGCTTGTGATGAATATGAAAGGGACAAAAGGAGGTGAACAGGGAGGTGCTGGGTTCCAGCTTCCTGGATATGGATAGCATGATCCAGGATAGATGTTATCTAAGACAGGGTGTCTAGTAGGTGGTAAAGTAGTAAAAAGTAGTCAAATTTGTAAAGTAGTAAAAAAGTAGTAAAATTTGCCTCAGGAAAAAAATGTGAAGTGGAATAATTCTCTGAAATTTTTTAAAGTGTTACATATGGATATAGAGTATAAAGATTTTGTTAAATTTATTTCTCCCATAATCAGAAATTTGCCTGGGTTTATGGGAAATATTCCTGTAAATTGGGATGTAATTTTAGGATTGGAGGACATGAAATAGAAAAAGGTTTGGTCAATATTGACTTTAATGTTGTCAACTAATTTTGTAATTTCGTTGCAATAGATAGGTAATAAGGTAGATTTTAAGATGTTTTACATGAATGACATTGTGCTTGCAAATGCTTAGTTTTCAAGATATAGCAGAAATAAGGTTCAGGTCAGAATAACAGTAACAGCAGTTTTGATGCGGCTCTTGTGGTGCAAGGCGATATTGAATTGAATGTTGTCAACGACTTTTATAATTAAGTTACAAAATTTAAGTAATTTAAGACATTTTAAGACGTTTAGTAGGAATGACATTATGCTTGCAAATGCTTAGTTTTTGAGATATAGCAGAAATAAGATTCAGGTCAGAATAGCATTGATGGCAATTCCGATCTGGCTCTTCCGGCGCTTCGTGGACGCAAACAACACCAAGTTTTTTGGCAAGAAACATTGACCTCGGTAGGGCTAAGTGAAGTTAAGGGTACCATCTGGGATTTTGACCTTTTTTTGTCTGATTCGCTGAAAATTGGTCAGTATATGTATTTTTTGAAAGTAAATCTTTTTACTTCTGTCATTTTTTTGATTTAGGCCTTACTTTTATTTTATTTTTTTTAATTGAGTTTTTTGATACATTTTTATGTGTATTTCAAATTGTATCATCGCATTGAATATTGATGCTAGAACAAAACCAAAGACAGTTTTAGAATCCTCGGAACATTTCTAAAAAAGTTGTTCGATTCAATTTTTACATTTTGAAATTTTTTTTTGTGATATTGCAAACTTTATAATCGCATTTCAAACAATTATTTATCGGTTTAGACCTTATAAATTTTTTGGTTTTGTAACATTTGAAAAATTGAGTCAGATAACTTTGTTAGAAATGTTTGAAGGATTCTAAAACTGTCTTTGGTTTTGTTCTAGCATCAAAACTCAATGCGTTGATACAATTTGAATGGTAAAACTGGACTGATTTTAAAGAATGCTATAAATTGGAAATTAGAAGAAATTCCTGTTGGGAATGAACCTGAGAGTGAAGATTTGTTAGCAATTAAGTGTGAAAGAATGCATGTGAGAGAATTTTATTGTGATTGTATGTTATATGACAACTGATAAGATTTTAGCTCTCAAAGAGAACGTAAAAAGTATGAAATATTAACAAGGATTGTACGAGAACACTGTAGGTGCCCTTTGATTGTGATGAGTGACATGAATGGACATGTTGGTATACTTGGTAAGCCTGTAAATACAAATAGACAAAAATTGATTGATTTCTGTAATGAGAATGAACTTGAAAACTTGAATGTCACAATAGGAAATGGCTTGCATGTATGGCAGAACAGGGAATGGAGAACTGCAATTGACTATATGATAGTGATTAGTAGACCAAGAGAGTATATCAAAGAAATGTTTGTAGATGAAGATGAATTTGATATTGACAGTGACCATAAAATGCTTGTGCTGGAATATAATTGGGGTGGAAAGGAGTCAATGCAGAAGGTCAGCAGTGTGAAAGAAAATTGGCAGATAAAATGGCAAACTAGGAAGAATTTAGAAACAAATTGAGTAGATGTAACTGGAACAGATGTGGAACTGAAAATGACATAAATAGGGAGATTGCAAGAACCTTATATTTTGTGGCAGAGCGAATGATTTGTAGAATGAAATGCAGGAAAAGTACAGGATATGCCAGATGTTTTACAAGGGAAATAAAGGAAGAACAAATGAGAAGAAAGATTTTAAGTAAGAAACAGTGCAATATGAGGAAAATGTACTAAAGACACAGAATTACTGAGGATGAATGGCAGAATGCATGGAATGAGTACAAGGACCAGCAAAAGAAAGTAATGAGACTGATCAATGAGGCTAGAGTTTAAGAGGACACATACCAAGTTGAAAATCCAAGGAAAAACGGTCTGGATGGATAAAAGATTGGTATAAGTTCATACAAGGTAATGATAGAGGTAGTGAAGTTCAAGTTGATGAATTAGTAGTCAATGGTTGCAATGTGTGAAATAGGATGCAAATTGTGAAAGCAGTTGAAGAATAATAGGAGGACATTGGTGGAATGAATGAGCAGGTAACAGATGATGAACTTGTAAATTTTCTGATAGATGAACATGAGCTGCAAATGGAACACAAAATCACTTGTGAAGAGATTGTAAGTTTTTTTTTAAAAAGTGAAAAATGGAAAGGCATGTAACCCTGATAAGACCCCATTTGAGTTCTACAAATGCAGAGGAGAGAGTGTAGCTAATATGTTGAAATGTTTATTTGATGATATAAGGAAGAGTGAAAGAATACCGGATGACTGGAACAACTGTAATGTAGTTCCATTGCATAAGGGTGGGCATAAGAGTATGAAAGAACCTAAAAATTACAGACCGATTGCCTTGGCTGACACTGTATGTAAGACTTTTTGTGGTATTTTGAATGTCAGAATGAAATATTTAGTTGAAGAACTAGGAGTCCTGGGAGAACAGAATAGTTTTAGGCCAGATAAACGGGATGAGGATAATCTGCTTGTAGTAAGTGAAATAATTCAGCAAATGAGGAAGGATGATAAGGCATATTTAGCATTCCTGGAAATAGAAAAGGCATATGACAGTGTAGATTAGTTTAGGCTGTTTGAAATCTTCAGAAATGTTGGATTTAGCAGAAAGATAGTAAATATTGTGCAAAGTCTGTATGAGAACACAAATGCTATCTACAGGTTAGGAAATTTGGAAACTAGGCAAGTGAGGAGTGTTAGAGGCATGAGATAGGGCTGTACCATGTCTCCACTGTTGTTTGGATTGTACACAGAAGAATTAGCAGTTCACCTGGTAATGAGGGGCTTAGGATTGAAAGTTGGTAGGGAGAAACTAAGTTTTTTGTTGTATGCTGATGATGTAGTTGCAGTTAGTGAATCTGGACATGACCTTCAAAAGATGCTTGACATTGTGAATGGATGAAGTACGAATTTTAAGCTGAACTTTAGTGCTGATGAAAGTAAGGTTATGGCTATAAATAGTGATAAGACTGACAGGAACAGACTGTGGAATAATCTAGAAATCAAAATAGGTGAAACTTAAGAATACAAATATCTAGGTTGTATGATGAGTGGAAATGAATGCACTAGAGCTAAGGGTGAGAAAGTTGCAAAAGCAGTGCAGTGGAGTGAACGGTTAAGTAGTGTGGCCAGATACAGAGCCTACAAGTATGAATGTGTGAGAGGAATGTGGAAGTACTTTGCTGTACCTAGTGTCATGTATAATATGAGTGCTTTAGCATGGAATGGAAGTGACCTTGAGAGGCTGGATATGATTTAAAATAAAGTAGGATGACTAGCATTGGGTACGCCAAAATGGACAGCTACAGAAGCTATCAGAGGTGACCTAGTGTGAAGCTTATTTTCAGAATGAATGTTGAAAGCTGTGTTAAATTAAAAGGTAAGAATTGAGAGAAGGCAGAATAGCAGGTGGGTAAAGGAAATATTTGAATAAAATCTGAGTGTAAGCTATTGGGAGAAAATATGTTGGGGGCATGCAAGGGGGGAGGGGGGGAGGGCATGCAAGGAAACTATTGGGAGAGCTGTGGATGACTGGCTTTTAATGAATGTTGTAGGTAGAGGACCAGAGTGGGACTGCAAGAGGTCAAAAAAAGAGATTGAGAGGCAAACAAAAGAGGATGAATTGAATAAGGGGATGCTTAGCATGACACGTAAGCCTACACTAATCTGGTATATGCAAAAGAAAGTGCCTAAGTGTGAGATATTCTATGATGGTAGTTTTAGAAGCCAACTATTGTTTGCTGCAAGGTGTAATGCATTGAGAGTGAATAGACGGACGTACATGGAGGTGAAATGAGAATAATAATAAATCATGTTGGCAGTGTGATTGGGGAGTGAAAGAAACAATTGAACATTTTGTGCTGGAATGTAGTAAGTATAAGCAAGAGAGAGAGCTTCATGAATCTGGTGTTTGAGCAGTATGGAGAGAATGAGTGGTATACCAGATGTACTGAAGATAATTGTATGAGCTGTCTTGCTAGATTGAATCAGGAGTGTAATTCAAGTACCATTGATGCTATGAAAATTTTTCTTGTACAAATCTGGAGTGAGTAAGAGACAGTGATTGGAATGTTGAGTAGGCTGTAATGACCCACCGTGCCTGAGGATGGTGTTTTGACGTACTGGTTATCCCAGTGATGCCGTCCATGGCAGCTTGAGACAAGAATTGGTGGATCCTGAGTAGTTAAGTGGACAAGTCTGGTACACAGGCGCTGAATTCTTTTGTGTGAAAATTGCAAGTATTACAGAGAAAATTGTAGGCTGTTACAAAGACCCCAACCCTGTTGGCCCTCAACTTCAAGTTCAGTTGAAGTTCATCTGAAGGAGTGAAAAGTTTACTATGATGATTTCGACCACCTGAGCTGATTTGGTTTTGTGCAAATTGCTCGTAGTGGAACATAAAATAACTTGTAAGAGGACATTGAATTGCTAATTGTGACTGAATGTAAGGTGCATTAAGTTTAGGATGCGAGGGGACATAATCTTTATGAAATATGGCAAGAGTGTGTGTAAGCTAAGCTAAAAAAACTGAAAATATAGTTCATACCTTCTTGGAGTGGTGGGCATGGCTGCTCAGGCACAAATTAAAAATTAGGGTAGAGATGATGCAAGTTTGGAGAGTTATTTTGATAAATGAAGTATAACATGATAGAAGATAGAGGTGAAAAGGTGCACAAATTTTTTGAATGTTAATGCAAATGACAGTTTTGATTGTGTGAATGAAATGGTTGCAGGAAAGAATAGTGGGTAAATTTTCAGAACAACACAACATTCAAGCCACTTCTTCTCAAAAAGTAGTTATTGTAGAGTAATGACTTAGATATCATTATATGCGCAAAAAGTTGTTGCATAAAGAGTCAGATTATTATTTTGAAATTCATAGTAGTTTAGTTTTTATGAAGTTTAAATTTTTTTTCAAAGTCATTCATTTTTCTGTACATTTTTTAATGTAACTTAGATACTACAATGAATTCCAACGAAATCCTCTGACTCTTTATGCAGCAACTTTTTGCGTATCTAATGATACCAAAATCATTGCTCTACAATTACAAGCTTCTGAGAAGAAGTGGCTTGAATATTGACATTTTCGTTGTTCAAAAAATGCAGTTTAGTATTGAAAAACTGGTCTTTTCAATTTCAAGCTATATTGCTCTGAGAAATCAGTGCAGTTGAAGCTATAAAAGCTGTTCTGAAATATTTGACTTGAATTTGGCTATCTTTCATCGAAGTATTTGGTGATTCCTTGAAGAAACCGGTACCACAAGTGACACCAAGGGCCAGGTACTGAGCGAGATGCACGTAAGGCGTAGAGGTAATGCATTTCTCAGGTGCACCTGAAGTGCACTTTAATCCTAACTAAACTTAGCAGATGCAGTACCAGCTACTCTGAGCTTGACTGGCAGATTCAGCTAGTCGTTTGACATCGTAATCGCTTTAGCATTCATGTCACACTGAGCTCCTTCGCGGCCAGCAGTCTTATTTATGTCTATGGAACAAAAGGGGGGATCCAATGTCTGGTCGTGAAGCCAAGGAACAAGACATTCATCGAGAAGGCCGGAATAATTGCAGAATTAATTTTATCTCCTTCATGGACCATTATTGGGCCTACAAGTTCATTATTCACAATCCCAGCCCACAACATAACACCGCCACCGCCTTGATGGCGGCAGAAACGATGGTGGAGCTTACCCTCAAATTCAACCCATCCTTTGGACCATCCGTCTGAGCCTTCGAGGGTCGCTCTGGTCTCATCCGTGAATAGAACATATTTCACATCCTGTTTCATGTACGACCTAGCCCACTCAACTCTCAGGAGCATGTGCCTTTGTGTCAATGGAGGCTTTTTCTCCGGAGATTTCACCTTTACGATAGTCCTCAAGATTCTGTTGCGGGTAATTTTTGGGACTTCATTCAGACCAGAGTTTTCAAAAATTACTTTGCTGGTGCTTCCTGACTTCTTAAAGATTTCACGCTTGATTTTTCTGATATCTTGCGTGTTTAGAGCTTTAAATTTGCCTTTATCAGACCATTCCTTTCGAGTGGAAGGGATCCCTCAAGAAACGTTGAATTGTTTTAACACGGCGGTCCTAAAGTCCTAGCTATAGAGACACAAGAGGTCTTCTTGGCAGTTTCCTTTATGATGGTTTGCTTTTCTTCGTCTGTTTGGTCCTTAGCGCGTCCTATTTTGAATTTTTTGCAAATGGACTAATAGTGTGGTTCACCGTATATTGCAATAAACAAGCTAAACAAAGGAAAATTGTGCAACCAGCCTCTCCAAAAGATAAACAAATATTGCCAGATAAACTAAGCACACATTGTTGCCATATTAAAACATAATTCTTGCCAGACAAAAGGAATTTCAACAAAATATCAGTAAAAAAATTGTTTGACTAATACCGTGGGTCGCACTGTAGTGTGCATACAAAGATTGTAGAGATGCTAGAAGCAAGTGAAAAGATGCATGGATCAGGGATGAAAAATGAATGAAAAGGAAAGGAAGAATGGTATACATGAGCTAAAAAAATATACAAGATAGTGTAAGGCTGGAGACTAGAATATATAGACAGTGTTAGTATTTCAGGTTAATGGTTGGGTAGTTAATTGCAGTGCCTGTACAATTTTGCTGGATAAATAGTTGCTGGAAGAAATTCAGGTGTAGTGATAGTTCAAAAGAGTTCCATTGGGTTACTGGAGAATATGCAAAAAATGTTCTGTGAATGCAACAATAAAAATTGTTGTGCTTGCCCTTAAAGTTCCTGTAACCCTGTAACAAACTTATTAAGTAGGCTGATCTCAGCTTGGGAAATGTAAAATTAGGTAGTTGAGAAAGTGAATGTAGACATGCAATTAAAATATTTCATGCATGAAAGCAAAGACTAAAAAAGCCTAATATGAGATATGAGTTCCAGTACCCTGGATATGGATAGTTTGGTTTATGGTAAGTGCTTTGCTGGAGTCAAAGTACATCTTTCAAAATGGATTAGGACTGAACAGTTTCAAAAAAGACCTTGTATCATAAACACATGCCAATTAGATACCTCTCCCATGCTCCGGGCTGGTAGAAAAATAAGTAGTATTTGTGGATTATTTCAGTAATAACTGGTAAATAAACTAGTAGTGGTAAACATGTAAATAACAAATTGAGAGCCTGAGTTGGTAACCAACATTTGATCTAATACCTGCCCTATCTGGTGTCAAAACTACCATTCTGACCCTTTCAGTAAGGTAGATTAGACCAAATAGGTTAAGGCCATTTATTACCTAATGTAAGGAGGAATAGAATGAAAAAATAGTATAAGTCAAAGGTAAATAAATGCAGTGGCTGTGTTGTAAAGTTTGGATGCATAAATATGTGTGTGAAAAGGTTATGGTCTGTTAAATTATTTCATTGAAAAAGTAGGAAATGAATATATCATTGTGTTTGTATGGTAGAAACAGAAATGGAAGATCTAGTTAGTTTAGTATGCAAAGAAAGTATGTACTGTATCAGAGAATAGGTAAATTAGTGCCTAGTGGCAGATGATTTCAGCTAAGTTGACCTTACTACAAAACTGTATAGGAACTAAGTGGGAATTACCTGGATATTTTATTATTTAACTATAAAAGTGTTGAATTAATGCATAGGCTCAGTTGTAGGTTACATGACAACTGTAGGGCAGCTGGCTCGCTCATGGGAAGAATTTCAAAAAGTGTACCGAGTTTAAAAATTAGTGCGGGAGCATAAATGGGTGGCATTGTATAAAAATGGCTAACTGAAAATGTACCCAAGTAATGAGCGGAGAATTTTAGACTACAATAGTAACACAAATTTGAAGGATTCAAATAATGAATAAGCTTGTAGTGTTTAGTACTGTGTAAAGCTAGCATTTTTTAGCAGATGATTGGAAGATTGAAATAAATGAAGTTAGATGGACAAGAACAAAAAGTGACAAAAGCTATACAGTGGCATGGAAGAGCAGTGTTAAGCAGTGTGCCAAGGGTTTAAGCCATCAAGTATAAATGTGTTGAAGAAATTGTGATACTGGGCTGTAGCATCTGGTGTGATGGATGCCATTGTCTGAATCAAGTGATGCCTTGATAAGTTGATGATGCTTCAAAATAGGTAAAGCATTTGGGAACTGAGGCCCTAAGATCAACAGTAGTATAGGCAATTACAACTGGTCTAAGATTAAGTCTGTTTTCTGAACATGTGATGATGACCGATTTGGATTAAAAGGTTAAAATTGAACAAATGAAGATTAAAAATGGTTGTAAAAAATTTTTGACTGGAATCTGTGCAAAGACCAATAAAGAAAGTCTGCTGATATATCTCTGGAAGCTAAATATAAAGTAGTTGCAGAATTTTAATGTTTGGGTGTTCATTTCAGCAAAGATGTGTGATTATCTTTGTATTTTCACACATGTAGAAGTTGAACAATTTCACAACGTTGGAAAAAAGCTAAATATAGAAAAAATTGTGTTAGAACTGGTAGCTCGGTGTTTTATTTATGATTTTTTGTGGTGCAATAAAGGTGAAAGACATAAGTGAGCTTACAAAAAAGTGAAGAAGAAAATTGAAAGATTAGT
>JACJUY010018476.1:0-10610 GCA_014220935.1 Platorchestia sp. MABIK
TGTGTGAAGGCAGGTGGTGTGGTGGGGTCATCACAATACAGTGGTGAGGTGTGTGAAGGCAGGTGGTGTGGTGATGTCATCACAATACAGTGGTGAGGTGTGTGAAGGCAGGTGGTGTGGTGGGGGCAAAAGGACCACGTCTCCCAGCCACCTCCGAGCTATTCCAGACTGTACCCCAGCCTCAAGTCGGGCTGCCAAATGCAGTATTTGGGCTGCTGTTCAGAACTTTGCCATGTTGGACTTGCAAATCCCATGAGAGTCGGTTGCATACGTCCATTGTCGCTCAAAGACCGTAGCGTTCGTGTTAGGTCTGGTCTTCAGTTGGCTGGAGACATCCTCCCTAAAATTTATTTGGCTGTTTCAACGTTAGCTGTTGGAGTGCGAGCCCTGAATTTCTTCTGATCTGCATTGCTGGTATCTTATACCAGGCTTGCATTGTTATGCCTTGAATTTTTCAGGCAGATATCCACATCTACATGAAATTTTTCGTTTTTTGTTATGGTTTTTTTGTGCCTTTATGATCCTTGCTGATGTTGAAACAGTGTTGATTGAAAGTGATATCTCAAGCTGAAATTATTCAAAACTGGCTCGTAATTCTACGTTGCCTTATTGTATCATGTTGTCAAACTAGAGCATGACTTAGGCAGTTAACTAGTGAGTCCTAGCCTACTGTGTGTTGTGTCCAGCACTTAGTGGTGTGTGTGTGTCTACTGTGTGTTGTGTCCAGCACGTAGTGGTGTGTGTGTGTCTACTGTGTGTTGTGTCCAGCACGTAGTGGTGTGTGTGTGTCTACTGTGTGTTGTGTCCAGCACGTAGTGGTGTGTGTGTGTCTACTGTGTGTTGTGTCCAGCGCTTAGTGGTGTGTGTCTACTGTGTGTTGTGTCCAGCACGTAGTGGTGTGTGTGTGTCTACTGTGTGTTGTGTCCAGCACTTAGTGGTGTGTGTGTGTCTACTCAGTGTTGCGTGCCCTCTGAGTGTTGCGTTGCCCCTCAGTGTTGCGTGCCCCCTCAGTGTTGCGTTACCCCTGAGTGTTGCGTTACCCCTCAGTGTTGCGTGCCCCCTGAGTGTTGCGTTGCCCCCTGAGTGTTGCGTGGCCCCCGTGTGTTGCGTTACCCCTGAGTGTTGCGTTACCNTGTTGCGTGTCCCCTGAGTGTTGCGTGGCCCCTGAGTGCTGCGTGGCCCCTGAGTGCTGCATTACCCCTGAGCGTTGCGTTACCCCTCAGTGTTGCGTGTCCCCTGAGTGTTGCGTGGCCCCTGAGTGCTGCGTGGCCCCTGAGTGCTGCGTGGCCCCTGAGCGTTGCGTGGCCCCTGAGCGTTGCATTACCCCTCAGTGTTGCGTGGCATGCAGTGCGCGCTGTGCCGCTTGCGTTAGCGAGGCCAGTGTGGGTTCAGGCCGGGCGGTCCATTAGACAATTACTAACTAATCGAGCAATGGAGGAAGTTACTCGAGCTTTGCGAGTAGCGAGGGAGCGGTCATTATCATGTGTCATTATTATAAGAGCGACTCAAGTTCTTCTTTAATGATCTCATTTGTTGCTGTTGGCAAATGTGCGTTGTGGGCTGCAGTTGAGGTTATGTCATCGAAATACTTTTGGGTGACACTGGACAGGCTGCGGGATATCACTTCAGTAAATAACGCAATTTACTGGCGATGTAGCGTGAAAAATATGTAGAAACTGCCGTCGAAGGAACTTTTCAAATTTGTGTAACAACATTGGGAGTTTTGCGGGATACTGCGGGATTTTTCAAATGTACACTGTGCATATTTTAGGAACCCGCGAAGTCATGAATCTGCGATAGTCGAACCGCGAAGTATCGAAGGAATATCGTAATGACGATATAATGATCTTCGTCCATCATCCTTAATGTTCAGCAACACAAACAACAAAACAGCAATGCATTGTCGTGGTCAACAAAACAACAGTACACGAAACCAGTTTGCTCACGGTGGTGAGGAATTTTCATTTAAATTTTGAAACGCTCATCAAAAAGCGCTCGCGTACTAAAGTGATGTCTCGAGTACAGCATCTCTTCTTGGTGACCAAGGGGATGAGAACGCTGGCGTGCGGATGCGGTGCTTGTCCAGGAAAGTTAGCAAAGTTAGTTCGATTTGCTCGGGCTGGCTTTACGATGTACTATTGCTGTGACCCTCGCTCGAGAAGGGAAAATGTCGTGCGCTTTTATCGCGTAGACGTGACTCTGTAGACGACACGCTTCATCAAGCAAGCCAGAGTGAATGATTTTTTTTAATTTTAACTCTTCTTTATTTCAATGTTGCTCATGGTTTTATATTCAAGCACAATTTCTCGAGGAGAATTCAGCATTACTCTTTGTTATTCACAAGCGAGATCAGGGAACACGTTTTCAGAAGTTGATTTTGAATTCTTCGACGACTTGGATGGAATGGTGAGCGAATGAGACGAGCTTGAGCGGAAGTTTGCTGTGACAAGCTCCCAAAATATCAACAGTTTATGCTTGCGTAACCGTGTTCTAAAATAGGAGCTCGGGCCTTGAAAACAACCTCATCACGTGGGAGGCTTTCACTTTCGTTGGTGATGCAATGCTTGCGTTGGGTGGAGACTTTACGGCAGTACAGCATTTGAAGTTCGAGTTGCTTGGGCAGTTACTCCAGTAACAACTGGGGACTTGACTGACGAGTGATCATGGTCGTTTCGAGTGTTGCTGCCTTATGGGATAAAATGATTGCAGCAAATCCGCACATGATTCAAGCTTTTCTAACCTCGGTGTGGTAGGGGGTTTTCAGGAAATCAGTACCTCCTGTGGTCGGCCGCTCTGCGGAGTATTTCTCTCACCTACGCTCTCTGTAAAAGAGATCAAACGCAAGGACCCGAAAAAGCTCTTCGGCGAAAGCCAATTAGAACTCCGGCTGCTGAAGTGCTCTGCAAAACAACCAAAAAGGAAAGAAAACGGACCGCTAACTTCAGCCCCAAAATAAACTATAATAAGTTTGTGTTGGGTCTCACAAAGTCGTGCAGCACGAAAGGAATATCTATGGCTTGGCTCCGCGCCTGTGGGCTGATTTTACTTTTTTTTGGCGTGATGCAATCGGGGCGATGATTTCGTTTGCTGGCCTCTCTACACCCGAGTTCGGTTACGTTTTAATCATTGCAAGTCCTGAGATCCAAGCAATTGGATTTAGTTCCTTGTAGTTCCTATAATTGACTGTGTGGTGCGCCTTTAGCATACAGGTACATACGAGTATGTGTGCTATATGTCGTGTATGTTTTTGTGAACGGTTTAGTATGTGTTGTGTCCTTCTAACAAATGCGTGGGTAACGCACAGGGTGTTCTCTCCTCTTATCTATTATTATTTAGGTTAATTCAAGTTTTTATTCTCATTCCTCCGCTTGGCCATTTATTGCGTGCAGTCCTAGTGAGATTTGCTCAATGATCCTGGAGGTGATGCAGCCCTTTGATACCGATTAGATAATCTGTTGCTATCTGTTATTTCAACTATTTGTTACAGTTAATAATTAGTATGTGTCTGTAATAACCAGCAGCATTTGCCCTCGTTTTTACTGGCAGGTATTGCTATCTTATATTACTGCTCACTCACGCTAAGGTTTTGGAGGTGATCCGATATCCACTCAAGAGAATTCTGTCTTTTAAGACATTATTCCAAAGACCTTTGGAAGTCGAGTTAAGGTTCACCTTCAGCAACGCTAGGAATTAGATCAGAGATTTACTCTCTCATCTACGTAATTCCTCCCACGAAACACCTCTGAAAGTTGAGTAAAGGATCACTAGTAACAATCCTTATAATTAGCTCAGAGATTTGGCTTCACCGGAGCTCGCAAGACTCCTGGTGATTGGCTGAGCCTGCATGAGACCTGAGCTCCTCGCCGCGATCATTCTTTCCGAGAAAACCTGAGTTCGCCTCGGCTCTTGTGAAGGTCACGGCGGGCGGCGCTGGCAGGCTGCCGAGATGTGGGGCTTGGCTCCCCTCGTGACCGCGCTGCACCGCTTTTTCAGCTCACTGTATTTTCAGCGCTTTTTCAGTTCAATTTTGAGCCCAAATGTGGCGCATTCAACATTTCAGCGCTTCCTGGAGTCAGCTCACCTCCGCCCATTCCACTCCTGACGTACATGCGACGCTGAGTATTCCAGCTCCCAGTTTAGGGCGGATAGATTTAAAACTAAAGTCACATTCAAAACTTCTAGTCTGTGAAACTGTGTTCGTCACACAGAATTTTATGTCTGGACGCCACAAAATTCTGCGTCAGCGTATTTTCTCTGGGTTAAGTGATAGCTTCGCTCACGCTCAAACAACCAATGCTCCTCTTTTACCTCTTTGCCTCCTTGAGCAAAGCATACATGTGATGTATGCGCTTGATGTCCTCTGATACTCTAGTTCATTCGTACCCACTAGTGATGGTCCAGGAATGTAACTGGCTACGCTCTCGCTACGCCCTGACACCACCAGCGGCAGTACACGAGTTCTCAGCCCTGTCTCATGAACATACGAATGACTTGGACTGCATTTTCAGTTCTCCGTTTAAATATTCAGTTTGAATATCGTGTCTTCATTTATTATTGACACGCTCTTCCAATTTTCATGTTCTTTAGCGGCGATAATTCTAATAATTAGTTATTTCAGTCATTCTGAATTTCGCCGTATTCTTCAGTTTGCTGTAAGGCTTCAGACAATCCGTTGGATCGTTTCTCTAGCGTAGGTTATGGGAGGGTTGTTGCCCGCAACCCGGCTTGTGTGTTGCTGCATGCGCTCTTGATTAATTTGCGACGGCCAGCTTGCAGTTCTTCAGGGCTTGAGAATGTCTGTAACAGTGAGACTCTTTCTTCAGGAGAACTGATTGGTTCGACACTCGATAATCCTGAAAGATTCAGCTCGCTAAATAAAGTGCAGCGCTCTGTACAGCCCGTGGGTGCGACACTCAATAGGGCTAGAGGATTCACAACTCAATAAAGCGAAAGGGTTCATTATTTAATGAATAAAATAGATTCTATTTACGCTAAAACTAAAAGATTAAACTCTCAAAAAAGCGCTAGAGATCAGTATTCAATAAAGCCAAGGAGTTCAACACTCAATAACGTATAAAAGCATTATACTCTACACAGTTAGGGGGTTATAATAGTGTTCAACACCCCACAAAGCGCGAGATATCAACATTCAACAAAGCCAAAAGATTCAACACCAAAAGAAAGCGGCACACATTCCTCCGTTCATGACGGACGCGCTGTGCGTGTCCACCGCCACGGAATTTGGTTAGCGTTACCTGCCTCGACTTTATACTGTAATGAGATGAAAATGGCGAGCTTGTGGACTTTGTCCTGACGTTGCTGGGTCTTTTGGAAATGTAATTAGGAGCTGAGAATGTTTACGATGCGTGGAATTAAGTCAAGGAATGAGAAGAAATTCCAGAGTACTTGTTAGCGCGCGTCTGGAACGGGGAATGGAAATGAGCAGCTTTTCTAAAGACGGGGATTAACGATGGGAAATCTGCAGGTGAGCTTAAAATCAAGCAAATAAAATGACATAAAAGTCAGCGTATTGCACCGACTGATATTAGTTGCTATCGAGACTCGATTTGTAATGAATTGTTAATAAAGTTTCATGTT
The DNA here is from genome assembly GCA_014220935.1 of Platorchestia sp. MABIK. Lineage (NCBI taxonomy): Eukaryota > Metazoa > Arthropoda > Malacostraca > Amphipoda > Talitridae > Platorchestia > Platorchestia sp. MABIK. The sequence continues at coordinate 5,599 of JACJUY010018476.1, forward strand.
ACGAAAAGAAAAGATTCGAAAAGCTCCTGAGACTTGAACAGATTACAATCTTTGATGCAAAAGTTGGCTCTTTGCTCTTACTTTATGCAGCTGCCATCTAGTTCAATGATACTTGATGATAAAAAGTTTAATTTTGAAGTTTTAGCTATTGCTTCAGCTTCATGACTTTTAGATCGATGAACCTCGTCGATTGGAAGAACGCGACTCCGCTTTCAATCGTTACGAATACCATTGTGAAGCCGACGATTCTAGACGATATTTGCAGCGCTCGGCTTCGGTTTATTTGGTGATTACGAGAGAGAGTTAGTGTAGACTATTTTGAACGGGTAATCCGTCCTTTAAATAAGAGTGGAACAGCAGGAAAAAAGAAGCTTATGACTCGTGTCTTGAGGCTCATCCTCATATATGCCTGGTGCTATGGGCTGCAGGCAGTCGTGGATGAAGGATGAAATTATGAATGTGTACAAATTTGACTAATTTCCAAAAGCAATCATAACTAAGATATGCAGTACGTCATTATTTGTGATCCAATGCTTTATATTTTTAGCTGAGTCAGTCAACCGTATTCATTTAGTGAACATAGTGGAACACTTTCATGATGACTGCTCTCACTGAAGTAGGTGTGAGCAGTAGAGTTCAACAATACTCGAAGTTTGAGCATTGGCTTTTTTAAAAGCGCCTTCGCTGAACGTTTTTGAACGCATTCTTTTCAATGCCGTGACGCGTTTCATTTTCTTGCTAAAATAAAATTGCAGTTCGATCGCCTTGCCCAGGCGCAGGAGCACTCGAAATTTTTTGAGCGCTTTTTAAACGCGTGTGCCGACCCAGCGTCAAGTGGGCAGCGCTCGCCTCTCCGTGCGATCCCGGTGCAACACAACACAATTCGGGCCCTGGAGTGTTGACTGCCGAGTGCTGGAGTGTGGGGGCACGGCGATGTGTCTGCTCTGCTTGCACGCTCTCAAAATGCCAGGCAGGAGCAGCTCTTGTGCTTGGCAAATGTTGCTTTCAGGCGTCCTTATCTGTGAAGGAATGTTTTCCTGGGGACATAGCTTGCAAGTGTTGTGCAGTGCTAGCATGTTTGTTGCAGGAATATACGTATACATAAAGGAATATTTTACGGGGAACATAACATGCAAGTTTTGAGCAACACAACTCGCTAAGGCGATGTTTCCAAAGAGCCTGCAAATATAACGGACTGGTGGATATTGTTGGGGTTAGTTGGAGCAACTGCAACTATACAGTCTTGAAGAAACATGTTTGCTTAGACTTTTGAAGAGACATGTACGCTTTGACGAGGTTGGTGATGAGAAGCCTTAAGTTGATTCCCTCTGAAATCGCACCAAATGTATGTAGAGTGGAACAAGCGTTGAAATGGACATAAATAGCCCAATGGAAGTTATCCATTTCGTCCTTTCCAATGTAGACTCTGGGCGTTTCCAAGCCACTCACAAATTTCTTGAAGCCTAAGGTATGAGACGAGGTTAAGGTATCCTGTTAAGGCCTGAAACCTTGGGTATTAGGCGAGGTCAAGAGATACGAGTATTGACATATGAAAGTTTCGTTTGAAGTAGTTGAAACCTCACGTAGCATTTAAGGCAAGTACGTAAGAGACCACTTCACGGTATGGTGAGGGAAAATGGCTTGCTAAAGCCGCCGCTACTTTTCGTCACGGTAATGGGCGAAGTTTAAATGAAAGAATGTGAGGGAATTTGCGCTGCATCCCAAAATTGTACTTCACTTTACAGGTAGTAGAAGATTGCCTCTTACAAATTTGAAACACCGATTCCCTGCACGTGTTCTGAAAAATCGTTTTACTCAAATCGGTAATTCAAAATAAGTTTTAAAGTGCAGGAAGTTCTTAGGGAATTTTGTAATTTTTAAGGACATTCCAGATTCCAGCTCCACGATCAGTTTAGAATTGAAGCATCAGTAAACATAAGGAACATTCCTTGGCAACCTGTGGTATAGGTTTCAAAATTCCCTTCCTGGATTGCCTTAGAATAATTTTGGAATCCAACTCGTAATCAGACGCAGGAGCTGCACTTCCATAGACGTTTCCGAGACATTCTTCAGCAATGGGAATGAATTCGATGTTTGCATTATTAGATACGGGAATGCAACTCTGATAGATAACATGAATGTAACTCTGGTGATTCGTTAAAAATGTATGGAAATTGCCTATAAAATTAATCACGTTTCCATAATGACATTTCGGAGACCAGCTCGATCAGGACAGCGTCAAAGAGGATCGTGCAGTAGATGATATTAACTCTTATTAACCCACTGTAGTGAACGTAGAATTGAACAAAACATTCGTTCAACACGTTCACCGCGTTTCCACTGTTTTAAACGGTTGGTTTGATTAGGTTGTAAGTAGCGTAATTCGGAAATTAACTTTAATACTCGCATATATTTTTACTCTTCCTACGAAATGTAACAGATAAAATTGCACGGTACGTTTCATCTGGTAAGATAATAGTTATTTCTTCAAGAGGTCGCGAAACAGATGAAATGTCATCCATTTAAACTGGTATGGGAATGAGCAATTTACCGTTCAGTACACATGTGGCCCAACACGCGGGGAACGTGTTGAATGTTATCTACGGTGATATCATCCTCATGTGTTGACTTAAATGCAGTAAAACGAAAGTCCACTTTGTGTTGATTTTGAATATAATTATCGGCAGTAAATTTTCTTCGTTCGTACTAAACACCGCAACTAACACCACCGTCCTCATACCTGGAGAGGTTGCCCGTGAAGTGGGTGTGGGCGGCACAGATTGAACTGCAACTTGGGGTCGTTTGACGTCATGCGAGCTAACGAAGCACAGATGGATTGAATTAAATGTTTCCGGACAGTTTATAATGCAAAAAAGAACGAATGCGCTGCTAATACTTTACTTGATACAACTTAACTCTTCAAAATTGAGAAGTGCCAAAGCGGAGGTGGTAATGGCTACGTGCATTTTAGGAGTGCGGCCTCTGAAGTGCGTTTGTTGCAGTCAGGAGAACAAATTGAGAATAACGAAGCTGTTTTTTTCTAATTAGCTTCTGTTGACCCTCTGCTGGGACTCAACTCCTCAGTCTTTGGAAAGTAGCCACATTTTCAACCAAGAGTGTTCTTCATTTCGCAACGGCAGTCGGAAACTTTATTTTGAGCGTCTACTTTTGGTTCAAGTAACTTGAGATTAGTTTGGCTCTATTAGGTGTAACAAGATTGAGGGCTCGCTCGAGAAGCTTCACGTCAATCTTAAAAACGTAATAACTTGGCGGCGGCAGCTGAAAGTTGGGAAGTGAGGTGACAGGGACCAGCAGTTCGGCAGTGTTCTTACGCCCGCTGTGGTGGTTAGTGAAGCATGTTGCTGGGGCGAGATGGTAGCTCTCACTCGGATGTAAGAGTCAAGTTACACGGCACTCTCCAGGTGCCTCTGTGAGGTCACCACTCTATACCTACAAGAAAAAATGTTGACGTTCAATGGGCAAGACATAAAATCGCTCTCGAGTACTAAAGTCACGTACCGCGGCATATTGTACTGTAAGCATTTATTAGTTCACCCCACAACAAGTCTTTAATAATTTGGGCCGTGCAAGTGATCTCACGTCTTAAGCTTCAATATTGTTTTTTTTATTTGGATCGACAACCGACGTGGCGCATCAGCTTATAGGGCTCAATTGCGATGATTTGAAGGTTCGAGTCACATTTCGTCATCCCAAGTCTTCGTATTTTAACTACGAACCGCTTTGCGAAACAGAAACGGTGTTACCTGGACAACTTCGGGCATACATTCTCAGCAAGAGCCAATTTTCAGGCAATTTTCCTGATTGTGGGGGTGCAGCTGGCCTCGTTAGTTCTTTTAAGTGAACATACGCTGCTATCTGCACCGCATAAGTTGTTTTAGGGACCCTGCAGCTGGACTGCAAGTGTTCATATCTAGGAAAGATTAGAGGCCTATCGCAGCCACGCAGCTCTGCCGGACTTGTGCAGAACAGCGCTATGTTGCATCTGTCGTCGGAGCTCTCGTGCTTGCAGTCACATTTGTGTTTACGTTCGCTGTGCTCGTCTAGAACTTCATTTAAAGTCCTCCTGTGTAATATTTTCCTGCACAATTTTCTATTTTTAAATCGCTGTATTCGTCTATACGTTTTTCTTCGATTTAATATTTTTGTGGACATTTTTTATTTTTGAATCGCTGTATTCGTCGATAACTTTTTCTTTGATTTAATATTTTCGTGGACATTTTTTATTTTTAAATCGCTGCGCTCGTCTATAACTTGTCTTCCGATGTAATATTTTCGTTTGCAATTTTCTATTTTTGAGAACTTGCTTGTGGGACAGTTTCGTTGCGCGGGTAAAATGGGAGCAACAACCTGCGACTTGATGTTTTTTTTATAAAATGAAAGTCAAACTGATCTCTGAGTGTTTGGAAACGTTTTGTAGCTAATAGGTCCAGAGTGACGATGTCGTTCTTTTCTTGAGGAATTATTTAATATTTGTGACAATTTCACCTCATGAAAACCTGAGCGAACAAAGATATCATGTACACTGGGCCACACAAAAAGTTTACCTGCGTCTAACTACAGAAAAAGATTGAGTAGTTTCTAGCTAGCAGCCCAACACAATAGAAACAACATACATTAACATAACACAATTGAACAAATTCAATCGCGATTTGAATTCCTAATCTAGATAATCGATAACAATCGCCACACTTCTTAAGTTGTTAAATTATTTAATTTTTTAAATTTGAGAGTTATGTGAATGTAGAGCATGGAGCGTGTGTGTGAGCATTACTTCGGCCACATTACCTGTTGCATTACTTAGCCTTGTTGCTTCACACGTTCTCTTCCTTGACTTCTTCTTCTCTCATGTCACACACCACCACTCCCTCATGCCACACACCACCACTCCCTCATGTCACACACACCACTCCCTCATGTCACACACCACCACTCTCACGTCACACACCACCACTCCCTCATGCCACACACCACCACTCCCTCATGTCACACAC
>JACJUY010018478.1:0-10606 GCA_014220935.1 Platorchestia sp. MABIK
TATTTTAAAAACCAATGATGGTACTTTTGTACCATCTCTATTGGAAATAAACTGTTTTTTCTTTTTTTTTTCTATACACATACATACCTACGCACATACATACACCCAACACGTAAACATACACAAATACATTTCTATGTATCGAGGAAATCACAAGACATACGCGTTCTTTAAAATGCTGTGCGATGTTCTGAAATGTAGGGTAATGAGCAAAGGAAATTCGTGGCAACTTTTTCAGTATGTGTTGCTGCTTACAATTTCTAATGAAATATTCTAACGATGTTTAATTAAATATTGTATCGAAAATATTATTGGTTCATAAGCGTCTGATTCATCATCTGTGGGTGATCGCGCAACAAATACATGTATAATTTTTATAAATGCTTTATAATAATGAAGTGAAATGAAGTATTACGTAGTGACACATTCACCCATCTACGCACGCATAGCGTGCACACGTACACATCTACACAAGTAACATGTGCGTAAATATCAGCGTAAACTAGTCAGTATAAACTAGGAAGAGGGAAAAGGAAATATGAGTGAATTTAAGCAGTGGCGCGCATTGATCCTAAAAATATTAGTCGATCCCGAACTTCAGATCCCGGTCAATGGCTTATTCCGAATACGATCTTCTGATCCCGCCGCCAAAAGAGTAAAGAGATCCCAAACTTCCGATCCTAAGCTTTTGCCAGCGATCCACATTTTTTTAAAGCGTTTTTAAAGCAATTCAAATTCAAAATGAGTAAACGACGTCACCTACACACTACAATGCTGATAACGAATGGAACAGATGGATTTTAAATTTAGAGTTTTATTAATATTTTAAATTTATGTAACAGCGAAACAGGAATGTGAGACAACGAAATATCACTTTTCATTTAAACCTGCATGTATAATATGAAAGTTATACATAATTGTTTAGGCGATCGATCATCATCAATTTATTTCTACAGATTATTTGCATAGGAGACAATATTGCCACCAACTACGTTCAATATTTAATCACTTTGTTCACTGTTAAGGCTTCAAACGTACAATAAGACTAAATCACTGAGAACAGTTGGGAAATTGAGGAAACACTGAAAAAGAAGTAGTGCTGGAGTTCTATAACTCGAGAGATCGCACACTCTTATTGACACTCCTAGAACAGTAGATCGACTGGTACGCAGCTTCAAAAACAGTAACTGTTTTTGAAGCTGCGTACAAGAAGAAATGACATCTACGCGAGACGGATTGGTCGTCTTCGTTCTATTTTAATTTTTTTCCCGTTACGACCGGGATTTTGATCTCACATTTTGCAAGAGCAATCCTCGCACTACAAACACCATTGTTTAATTTAAATTTGTAAACATATAATAATATCAAGATCCGATAATGGAGTGGTCTTATATTTAGCTTAACAACAAACACCAATATTCAGAGACCAACTGGCTGTGAGTAAAATATATTTAAGTTCAAAAATTTACCTGAACTAATCTGGCCACTTGGTAGTTGCAAGCAGCGTTCGTTTTTTCGAACTTTCCAAAGCGATTTCTGTCTTTTGCGAGTCGCTTTCTTCCTAACTTGTACGATAATATTTTGTAAAGTTCTTTTTGACTATTAAAAGTCTTGCTCAGCAACGATTTCAAGAGTTTGAGTTCTCTCTCCATTTTCACAGAAGAATAAAAATTTCCTACAGTCGCCGCAAGTCACGCTGGCTTTCCGAATATGGTCTTCCGTGGCCAATGGAAGGGACAACCTGACATCAAAACGCTTGAAATACAAATATCGCCTATATGTACTGAGCAAGAAGATGGCCCCGGACCCAGTGTAGGGATCTCATAACATTCTCATAACAGTTTCTGAGACCCAAAACAATTTAAAAGCTTGGCCAGCAGACGTATGCAGTGTCAGCTAAACCATTCTGGGGCCGAGCTGTCACTCTCAGACAGCTCTAACGCTTTAAGACTCTCACTGTCAATTTGAAGTAAAAAACAGAAGCGCTTATTACCAATAAAAGTTTTACAGTTTCAAATGCCAATGCTGAAATCTGTCACACCCATTGTTTCTTAAAAATTAGAAATTTTAACAAAACTTACCCGTACAAAAGAATAAAAACTGAAAAATTTTAACTTCAAAAAACCGATTCGATGAACCTATACATTGAGATGTGAGAATTATCTAACATTAAATTGAAGTGCATAAGTCATAATTTTAAATATATTCGATCAAAAGATCAAAGTTATTACCAGATGCTTAAGTGTTCTTTCATTTTTTCAAAAATTTTCGCAGGTCAACAAATTTTTACGGTGTGCCCACTTCAACATTAAAGTTGCCTGCTAGAGAATTCACGGGCTTATTACATATTTTCATTTTCAATTTGTAGCTATAGGTAAGAAACACTTGTTCATGTATTTTTTCCCACTCTATTGATTAAATAAATGATAGTAATATCCCGAACCGTTTCAAGAATGCATTCTCAGAAATTAAAATAATGCTCCCCAGCTGTTGTTCAGAAATTTTAAATGGTCCACGTCCATTACGTCATGGTCTAGTTCAATGTGTTTTCGGCCTTAAAATTTGGCATCGAATTTCCCACAAATGCAAATGAAATCGTCTGGTCATTGCAAGTGACGTTGAGGATATACTGTAATTATTTCTCAAGTTACAAGCGGGTCAGATTGTGTTGAGATGGCGCGCGTGTCGGAGTTGAGGTGGTAAAGGGAGCGTAGCTCCCCGCTGTCTGTGAATGGTCAGAAGTATCTCTATTCACCTCAGACATAAAGAATGTTTTGATATTTCATTTGAAATTAATTTAAATTCGATAGGTGCATTATTTCCCAAGTCAGAGCTTCATGGAAATTACCCCCATTTTAGGGAGAAAGGCTGTGTTCAAGTTTGTGATCGCGCGAGTAGTCGAAATTCGGCACGCCGGTTAAATACCACTTTGTTGTATGAAGTACAAAATTTTTTCAGTTCGCATTCCCCATCACAAATTTGAATGCATGGTTTTGATCATATCACAAATTTGCATCGCAATGGAAACCGAGCACCTGCAATGTTATAATCAACTTACATTGTTCGATCAGTTGGAAAAAGATCGTAGCTCGTTCATTAAATTAATTTTTGGTTGATTCAAGATGAAATTACAGGACTTCGTGCGGACATAATTACTATTTTGTTGGTGCGTAGGTGATGTCTTATTTTTAGACGTGACCCATCCAAACTGACTCTGATTTCCATTTGATTGGAGGACAACAGAACACTTTTAACGGATTCAGGTTAAAAACAAGAGATTGAAAAAGAGTTGTATTTGTATATTGATTCTAACCCTACAGAATTTTACCAGCGATGCATAGATTCTCCTGTTGAAAGGTGAAATGAGTTCATGAACTCAATGGAGAGTATTTTAATGATTAAATATTTCCGTAGTCATTGGCAATTCATTTTTACCGAAGATCTTTATATCGGACATTACTTCCGCTCCACCTCGATATAACGTACCAATAAAAATTACGAACCCATGCACACATTCTACCCAAGGAAGGCAACCGTCAAGACGGTAAGATGCAACGTAGTACAACAGATAACCAAAATTAGGTAATTACCTCGAGTCCAACATACGTTCGAAAATGCTACAAAAAATGTTATAGTTAAGTTTATAGTAAAGTTGTTATAGATCAAATATCTAAGGTCATCACTCTACTACTTAATATGTATCTTTTTATTTAAAATGAATAAAAATTTCATATTTACTTCAAGTTACACATTCTGAATGCCCAATTATTTCAGTGAAAGAAGCTCCCTATGAAAATATTCACTTTTCAATATTCTAATTCATCAATTCTATAAACACTGTATAACAAAACTTCATTGTACACTATAGCAGGATAGTAAACTTTGAGAAGACTCGAATATATATTAGCAGCTGTAACAAGAAAACGAGGAATGACATGTCCAGACAGCACACCAGAGCCAGAGGCCCCGTTCCCTAGCGAGCGAGGGTCCGACACGCCTCGCTCTGCGAGCTGTCCAACGCCTGCACGTCATACCGCACAATTTGAGCAAACAACAAAGATGTTAAAAATAAGGCACCGACAGGGGACTGAAGACTTATAATCCTCTGACAATTAGACAAATTTTGGGCCAGCAAACTGGGCATCAACTTTTTAAAACATTACCTCAAAGGTAACTACTACATACATGATAATTTACCAGTTGACGGTGGATACTCGAATTAAAACATTCATTATATTTTGTTTTACCATTGCGACGTGTAAAAACGCGGAACTACTACTTTCTCGACAGAATAGATGAACAGCCGGTCGTGTGGCAAGCAGACCGCTGGGCTGATATCAATCACACAGAGTACATATACCAGGCTTCTCCTCCCTATGGGAGGGTAGCCGACAGCAGGCCACAGTCAATAACCCTTAGTCACTAGGAGGCGAGAGAGGTAGCACCGGCCGCACCAGAACTGCCAGGATCAGCAGCAGCCCAGCACAACCATCTTCCACAGTCAGGCCAACAGCCATAGCTGGTTTACCCCGACCGCTTCATGAAGTGCAGCCCCTCCCCCCGCACACAAGACAGGTCAATTCCATCACGCGCGGGCAGGCGACCAGTGACAGCATCAAAAAAAATAAAAAATACCTCCTTATGCACTGCTTCCACTCCCTTCTGTTTGCAGTCATCCCGCTCGCATAATATCATGGATCAACGATACATAATACATAGTGTTACCTAAATTTGATAGAACTCGCTTATGCACTGCGACGCTTCTCAATGAACTTGATACATGATTACTCTCTGACAGCTATTAAAACAATTTCTACACGTAGGGCTAAATAAAGTGGAATTCAGTCCTACAAATTTAGATGAAAGGAAATGAATACACCGTTTGGAGCTCTGACACACAACTGACAAGATTGTGAGAAATTTGAGGGGAAAGATAGCGAGAAGTTTGGGGGGATGTGTGGTCGAAAAACAAAATACAGTAAAACCGTGCGCGAAAACGTAGCCCGGCTACAGGCGCACTCGCTTACCTCAATAGCACTAGCAGCCCAGCTGCTCTGTGCGAGTAAGCCTCCTGCAGATTAGATTAGATTATTAGTTAGTTTAAGCCTCCCTATCCGCTACAAAGGCGATCCTAAGAGTGGAAGGAGGAAGGCACCATTTAGTATGGATTTTAGGGAACGTGGAATCTACGCAGAAAGGGCATAGAAACAGTAAGATGAGAAAGAAGTTTATGAAACAAGATCAAAGTTCAAGAAGAAAGTAGTAGGTGTTGAAAAAAACAGGACAGCAGTGAACCGAAAAAAATGGTCCGTAACAGAACAAAAACCTATGTTATTTCAACAAAAAGGAAGCCTACCTAACCCTCAGCTCGGGCCCTCACATAGTCCCCCTGGGAGCGCTAATTCCCATAGATACAATAGTTGTATCCCCCTGAGGGGTAAGCCTCCTGCAGCCAAGCTGCACTCGTAGCTTTGTTGCCTCGTGGTCTCCTCCAACCTCTACAACCACCATTGCCTCGCCTCGACCCAGCCTACAGAGCACTCTCAGCACAAGGCTCCGACTGACCTACGGCCACACAGGCTAACACTGCCGCAGTTCAACTGCCACTTAACAATCGGAGGACAATACACGAAGCACGCATGCAACGAACATCTCACGAGCACAAATACTAGCCAACTGCCTTCTAAGCCAGACAGCAACCAGCTCAAGCCTCCGCAGTGCAATCTCGTGGGAGCGTCCACCACAGGAAGATCGCGAGAAGGTTGGGGGAAGAGTGTGAGAAGTTTGAGGAAAAGATTGTGAGAAGTTTTTAAGGAAGATTGTGAGATATCAGCATGCAAATATCTGTTCAATCTACTGGTAAAGTAATTTTTAAACTGCGCTGGTGAGGAGTGCAGAAGCGATGTAGGTTTGGTTGCACTTAAACTCCATTAAGTTAGATTTGCACACTGAAGAGTTAGCTTCACCCCCACCACACCAGCCATGCGCAATTTTGATGGCCTTCAGTGTATGCGGATGCAATCATAACTAGCTGGCTCCTCCAGTGGTGCCCTCTCTGTTGATGTCGCATGTTATGACCCAAGATTACGCTTGAGCAATTCCTTCACAAGATTCTGGTATGCAGACCAGCGACAGAAAGGAGCTGTCCTGTTGCATGTGCGTGCATTGCAGGAGCAAGTTGAAGGCCGTAGCAGAGATCCAGACTGCCGTTGGTGCTGGCGTCTAGATTAGATTACAGAAGTTAGCCTTAAGTTTCCCTAACCACAACAAAGGTGTTCCAAGAAGAGAAAGGATGAAGGTATCATTTAGTATAGAGTTAAGGGAACATGGAATCTATGCACAAGGGTGCGTTTCTCCACAAGATTTTCGGCGCATGGAAGTCAGTTTGAGATATGATAAAAATTGAAAAAGAAAGTAGTAAAAGCTGAAAAACAGGGCAGTGAACCAAAAAGTTGATCCATCACGAAACAAACACAAAAAGCTATTGCATTTCAAGAAAAAGAGGCCTACCTAACGTTGAGCTCGGGCTCTTACACTGTCCCCCAAGGAGCGCCACCTCCCAGAGACACAAAAGCAGCACCCCAGTGAGGGCTGCTGGCGTCCGAGCACAAGGCGGTCAGCTGAGGAAGAGGATGCTGCAGTTTGTGTTGCAAGACGGTCGCCATACAGGAACTCTCATCAATTCCTTTCGTTTGCGTGTTTTGATGCATTTTCAACGATTTTCAACCTTCATGAACACCAATCACATATTTCGTAGAAAAATTCACATTCTATTACAGTTCTTAAGAGAGGATTTTCGGAATATTTCGTTCACAATGAAACTAAGTTGATTTTTGAAGGGTAAAGTTGAGGTCTAAAAGCAGAACGTAAGCCTGGCCCCGACATTCCACCCCCGTACACGTGCTGTGCAGGAGGCAGGAGCCAAATTTCCAACCAATTTACTTCCTGGAGCAACAACGCTGGCAGCGTAAGTCCACCCAAGCAGACTTAGCTGCGACGCGCGCAGCAGCGCAGTGCACCAGAGCATGTAGTCTCTGCGAGTTGGCTCCAGGAACTCAGGAGTTGTGCAGCTCCTACGCCAGTCGCCTGAGGATCAGGCACCTGAGCAACCAACACGTCACAAGCCGGGGCTGCAGAGACAGAACGACAATTCCGGACGTGGGTAGGAATTGCTTCCCAACAGATATTCAAAGGAGAAAACAAAGGCAAGGAAATAAAAATTTTCTCTCTCTTTATGCTTGCATTGTAGAGATTAGATTAAATTATAAGCTAAATTGAACCTCCCTAATCACAACAGAGGCGTTTTCATGAAAAAAAAGCAAAACACACTATTTAGTATAAAGTTACGAGCATGAGGAATTTATGAATAAGGTGAGTCCTCTCCGCAAGATTGAATGAAACTTGAGAACCAAAATAAAAGTTGGAGGAAAAAGTAACGAACCCTGAAGCGAGGATACCAATGAGTTGAAAACTGAGAGTCTGTAACAAAACAAACAAAAACATTTCATTTTAATAAAAGGATTGCCAAACTTTGAGCTTGGGATCTTATATCCTCCTGAGAGCGCTAATTCCAATAGTTTTAATAGTTGCAGCCTTTCAAGGAGCAGCACTGCAGAGCTCAAGTGAAGATTATGAACAATTTAATCAGGGCGGTGAGCGCACCTACATCGTACTTACTAAAATGCAGACGTAAAAAGTAACATATCTACGAGCTAATTAAAATGACCCTCAAAAACAGAGAGGCGCATGTTCAAGATGAAGAGGCCGTCCCTTAACAGGAGAATTACCTGCGCTTCATTTACTCAATTGGTTGGAGTAGCATTTGAGAGGTCTAATTTATATAACAAACGGATGTTCTCAGCTCGTTGAATCTGTTTTCCCACGCAAGTCTTGCAACAAAAACGAACCTTTTATTTCAATCCATTTGAAATACGCCTTCCCTAACATTGGCGTTTTCGAATATGGCTTACAATTGATGCCAAGACGCTCAGACGGGCGCCCTGGGGCGAGTCACGCGGACCAGGCGGGGAATTGTGACTTGTTCCTTCTCCTAACGAGAAAAACACCCACTTGACTCTAGATTTGAGCTCACGACTTTCTACACGACATGCGAGCCTTTTACCATCTGGCCACAGTGCCACAGAGAAAACTTTGCAGCTGGAAACTATGAAAAATGATACATTTCAAGAACATACATTTTGAGATTATGAGACTGCAGTGACACCATGGAATAGCATGTCTGACATTACACCTATGAGGAATATAACTACTTTATGATACAATTACATACTTATTCATCGAGTATAGATAGCTTAGCTAATGCTAACTGTACAGTTTAGATCTCGTAAGGCGTCCAACGGTTCATTTTGTGGTCAAGTAGATCCAATAAGAGAGAAGAGCAGCCTTGAATGCCCCATCGAGCCCCACCATAAAGGCAAGCTGGGCAAGATGACGCTCACAAAACGGCCGTCAGGTCTTCCGTTACCGCATGCTGGGGAAGCAAAAACTGCAGGTCTTCACAACCGAGCAAATCAGCAGAGCTCGTCCAGTTGCCTGCGTAGGGAAGACTGGTCTCCTCCATACACGGCCGCATCTGGCATCAGGAGATTGTTGATTACCATCAAACTTGTGCACACGACCCGTCAAAAATGACGGAGTTCAACATTTTCATTGAATTAATTTTCTAGATGTGGATGACAAATAAATATATCCATCCTAATTGTCCCCAAGATAAAAATATTCTTGTACTCGTGCTCTGGTGAAACTCGTATCGCAGATAAGGTCATTGAGCATCCTTATAAGAACGGACGGAAGTAGCGGATACCAAACAAATCAACAAATAAATGAATAAATGAACACACCAGGGTATTATTAGGTATGAAGATTAGTTGACTTTCTATCCATAACAAAGAAAGCAAAGAAGGATCATTTGGGAAGGACTGTAGAAAACGGGAGAATCTTTGCACAAGGTGTGCCTCCACACAAGATACGCAGCACCCAGCAACACTAAATTAAAAAGAAAGAGGAAGAAAAGAATAAGAATACATAGGGATGTACGCATAGAAACTGGGAGTTAAGTTTGCATGAAAGATTGAAGTCCTGAAAGTTTATCTATGGCTGAAGTGACCCAACAATATACCCCAATGGGACCCAGCCCCTTCCTGTAGGATAGCACGGGCAAACTAATCTACATTTATTGTCAACCCTAAGCTCCTGAGGGGCAGTGCTATACTATCCAAATCCCACATTACACGGCCATAACTCTGTTATAATAAGATTATTTTGTGAGATTCCCAATAGGGGTACTGCCAATTGGGAATCTATTCAATTTTTTTTGCTATTTTATGAGCCATTTGCTTGCTGGTGGCACCTGCGAGGCAGTAGGCCCGGTCGGCGGCTGCGTTGAGGCGCTGCCTGCGCGCACACATGCGCGACACGAGCTGCTCGCAGCGCGCCACGGCGTGCAGGCTGTCCTGCGCCACACGCCCCAGCTGCTGCAGGCGGCGCCCGTAGTCCGGGGCGCCCGCCAGGAACGCAGTCTGCGCCACGCTCAGCAGACTCGCCTGCTCCTCCCCGATGCGCTGCTGGCCGCTTCTAGACTCCGCGTACTCCCTGTCAGGCGGACGGGCCGTGAGGCTGTGCTCAGGAATATTGCTAAGTCTACACACAGACTTGCGTGTTTACACGGAGGTTGTGAGGCTCACATGTTTACACGGAGGTTGTGAGGCTCGCTCAGGAACATTGTTAAGGCAACACGGAGGTTATGAGGCTTGCGTGTTGCAAGGCTGCACGCAAGTGAGCTCACCAATACAGATCAACGGGAATATTTGAGAAAAAGGAAAAACCCAAATAGGAAACATTTTTTTGTCATTTCCTGACTAAAGGTCGGAAGAAACAAATGTGCGCTGTGGGTAGGAGGTAAATAATACACTCTTTGGAAAGCAGTTGGAATGCCTCAGAAGTACAAATAATTAGAAACTAAAATTCCTTCAGATTGTTGCACGTGATCCGTGAAGGAAGAACTTGGTTCACAGAAGTAGCCTACAGAAGGAACTGCCCTCATTTTTTCTTTTACAAGGTCTATCCACTGATCATCAGTGCGTCTGCTGCGTTGGGGACGATTTCATCAGAGTTTGATGCAATATTTTCAGCAGCATTGCAATTGCCGTAGAAACCAGGCAGCCATAATCCCCCATTCAAGTTTGAGAATTTAAGATTGCTTGCCCTGTAGTCTACTAAAGACCAGAAAATTTGGCGTAATTCCACTTTTGAATCTTTAAATACAAAGTAGTCAAGTTATTTCAAACGTAGAACTTGGATACTGGTGGACAAGTTGGTTACCATCGCAACCAGCGCCATTGTACGAGCTACTTTGTGAGCAAAGGTTAATTTTTGGTGGCTCCATCAAAATGTTGTTTTAATTTTCCTGCAACCTTAGTGAGAAGCACGCAATACAAAAAAAATCAAAGGAAATTGACGTTCAGGCTCACACTTCAAACAATTGTGGTATAAATACGTGTTATAAATATTTTTGCGAAAAGGAAGGTTGGACTGCAAGCCTTCGTCTAAAGTTTTACGAACGCATGGAACTGAGGACAGGTCACGT
>JACJUY010018483.1:0-10600 GCA_014220935.1 Platorchestia sp. MABIK
GAACCTGGGACAGCATAGCCTTGGGCTTCATTGAACACACAAGCCCCCTCCCCGCGACAAGGACAGGATGGCGCGAGGGGGCCCCAGATCTCAACACCGCCTGCTAACACACATACCAACTCATTGCTACAGAGTCAAGCCAATATTGTTAGAGTTTCCACTGTTTACTGTAATGCTCACTTGTCCAAAATTTACCAAGTGTAAAAGTTTCCATCACAAAATAGTGAATACGATTAAAATATAGCAACCGATGCGATGGGAGAAGCTCATTTTCTGGTTGAAATACGTTATTCGATAAATTGGTTTGAAACAGTCGAGGTGTAAGTCGGAGGATAGAACAGGGTGAAGTACTGCAGGATATTGCTAAAGGAGCTTAGATGGGTATAGTTTAAGAATAAATGAGCGAGTACGACAGTGGTCACATCATGCTTTAATGAACGTAGGAGAAATAATCGATTCAATAAGATGAGATTAGTTAGCACATAAAAGCTTCCCTAACCAAAGCAAATGCGCTTCGAAGAGATTGAGGTTGAAGGCACCATTTCAAACGGAGCGTGGAATCTACGCACAAGGTGTGTTCACACACAAGATTCCTAGGGCATAGAAGCAATAAGATAGGAGTAAGTTAATTAAACAATTTAAAAGTTGAAAAAATAGTACTGTAGGTGCTGAAAAAACAGAACACTGAAAATAAATTAAGTAGACTGATTTCTAGGAAATCTCACTTTTAGGGTTAAAAGGAAAACCAACGAAGCTAAGAATATCATGATAAAAACAAACGTTTCGGATTACAAAAAATCCAGCT
The DNA here is from genome assembly GCA_014220935.1 of Platorchestia sp. MABIK. NCBI lineage: Eukaryota > Metazoa > Arthropoda > Malacostraca > Amphipoda > Talitridae > Platorchestia > Platorchestia sp. MABIK. Next base: position 806 of record JACJUY010018483.1, read on the forward strand.
TCAGTGTTCTGAAATACAATAAATCAAAGTGTTAAAGCATTCTAACTCTAAATCTTCTGAGTAAACCGGAGATAAGACATTGAGATTTAAAAGATATAATAAAACCTATAAAAAAATTTCAACACGATGGTTTTCTGCAAATTTAAACAATTTCACCGCCGTATCACATTGGTAACACTGAGTTCCCATTATCTGTGAGGTGTGCACAACACAGGGGAGTCTCCATTCGCACCGGCTGTAACCTAACAATCCAACTCGTCTATAAGAAAGAGAACACTGTTAAAGGAAGACCATATCTTTAAAAACACAAATTTCCAATTTTGTTTTCAACCTTGAAAAAATTTGATCTGATTCATCTGAAAAAATCGTCCGTCAATAAATGAAAGTGAAACAGCAATGAAACTTTCCGTTGTTTGTTGAATTTTTCATAGTTTTTTGGTTTATTACGTCTTTCAAATCTCAATCTTATATCAAGTGTATTGACACAATTTAGAGTCATAATTTTTTTTAGCACGTCGATTTATTGTGTTTCAGAGAACTGAAGAAGGATTTACGTAATCCGAAACGTTTGCTTTTTATCATGTTATTCTTAGCCACGTTGGTTTTCCTTTTCATCCTAAAAGTGAAAAGAAAAAGATGGTTTTTAACTGAACATAAACCTATTCTATTTCAACAAAAAGAAGGCCTACTTAATTTTCAGCTCGAGATCTCGCATTCCTTCCTAGGAGCAGTAACCCCCCTTAGATACAAAAACTGTATCTCCTTGATAGGTTTTGCATGTTTCCCAGGGAAAATGATATAACTCAGCAGGTCGTACTGATAACTAAACATTCAACTACTTTTGAGCCTTCTAGACAACATGAATTTACAGGAAATCTGTGCATATGCAAAAAACAGGGAAATAACTTCGAGTTCTCATCTCCGCTGTGATTTATCTCACTTGAACGGGACAGAAGTGGATTTTTTATTTTCTGGAATATTCTTCATAACCACACTCTAAACATCACTAAATCATCAACAAAAAGTTAAATGCATCAGCAAGTGAATGGAAAGACTCGGGTTGGCCCGGGGGAGCGTCTTTCTTCCCCACTATCACGTCCCTGCAGGCTTGTTAAACCTAGTTTCAAATGGAAGCCAGAAATTGTATGTCATAGCTCATGCATCTTATCGCAGACCTTGACTAAAATTCTGGTAATAAGAGCCGTCAAAAATAAAGAGCACTCTTCAACGTACAATTTTCAATCAATTCAAAAGCTTAAAAGGGACAGAAAAACTTGAATCAGGATTCTAAAGGTGAATGAAGTACCTCGAGAAGCTGCACTAAAGATTGGATTATAAGTTAGTTTAAGCCTCCCTAACCGCATCAAAAAAGAGCGTGTCAAAGAAAAGAAGGAGGAAGGCACTATTTAGTACGAACATTAGGGAATGCGGAATCTATGCAGAAGGGGCATAGAAACAGTAGTAAGTTGGGAAACTAGTTCATGAAACAAGATAAAAGTTGAAGAAGAAAGTAGGAGGTGCTGAAAAACAGGACAGCAGTGAACCAAAAAAGGTGGTCCTTAACATAGCAAAAACTATTTTATTTCAACAAAAAGAAGGCCTACCTAACTCTTAGCTCGGGTCCACGCACATTATCCCCCTGGGAGCGCTAATTCCAATAGATACAATGGTTGTATCCCCTTGAGGGGAAGCTGCACTAAAATTCGGCTAGTAAAGTCACTCATGAGTTTATCATTTACTACAGTATTTTAGGTTCTATAATAAGGGATGAAAAATAAGTTAGCAAGATGATTTCATTTATTGACTCGAAGCATTTACTGTATGTAATATAACAAACCCGACTTAGGGAGAACAACTGATTCAAGATGTTCTACTGATTAGATACAAACATAAACAAAAAACCTGGAACATGGTAAAACTGAGGTTAGTGACCTAGTAACGCCTACGCTAAACACCGCCAAGTGGCCTATAGAAGCAGCCACGTAAAACCTAAGAAATTGGGCGATAAAACGACACCACTATAAAAATAAATTACATCTACTGATTGCTCCATTAACGAGGTATACTTAAATTGGCAATTCTTGCCCTCCTTTTAGGAATGGATTACGTTGAGCTGAAGCGACGCTGCTAACCACTGGACAAAGACAGAGACATTAGTTTGAGGTGGGCAATCACGCCCACGAGAAGCTAACTTCAAAATACAGGTGTGCGAAGAATGACAATTTGTCAAAAATATTCAGAAAAACTTTTACACGCAAAACATTTTCGACTTCAGCTGCCTAGAGCGTGTTTTAAGAGCAGTAGCGAGCATCTCAATGAAACGGAGAGTGGCTAAGGAATGCAGTAAACGCACAGCACAGAATGCAAGCTTGCCGAAGGTTGATTGCACTACGAATCAACCACCGGCAGCGGGAAATAAAAGAGCGAAGAAAGCAACTCCAAATTCAAGGCTCACAATGGCTCCCTGACACACGCGCCGCTCATTACAGTAATGAGGAATGTTCCAGGTCAACACATCAATGCATATACCGAAGAAATTAAACACATCCAGCCATTGCAGATACAACAGAATTTTACCTATTCTAACAATACGAGCTAAAATACACTGAAAGTGCTTTCACGTTGGCCACATACGCTAAACAGCGCGTGACATGTGCACAGCAGGAAGCTAATAACAAAACACTGCCTACAGAAAGAAAATCGATAACGCTTACGAAATTCAGAGACGAAAGTAGGCAGCAAAAAAAAAACAGCCAATACCAAAAATTTAGAAGCCAGCGAGAGATGCGGGCAGATTCAGCTCTAGTTGCTATAGCTGGGAGGCTGAGCAATGAATGATGACATTTAAATCACTAACACATTGAAATGCTCAAATAGCTGCTCTTTCTTAAGCGCACGAAATTATCTGCAAGCTGCACAAAAAACAAAAAAGCTTGATGAATGTATCACTATTAGCCATCAGAAAGAATTGCGTGATTCAATTGCTGGCCAACAATTTCAAAATTTGGGTCATTAATTTACAAAATAACACATAGCTATTCCGAACTTTGGTCCACACGAAGACATATCCTAGCCACTTCAACCAATCGGAGTTCTCAATCTTCATGTCAGTCACTTTAGCAGAGGAAGAGAAATATTATCTATCATCGTCATTCTGAAACCAGGTTCACATTATTATTCACATTACTTAAACTGAGTGACTAGTTTTCATTCTTCAATTTGAAAGTTAGTTTGACTAGTGTAACAGTTTGATATGTTCAGGAATTAGTCAGGTAGATTATCTGCTACAATTTCTGTGGAGCTATCACAAGATTTGTACTTGTTAAATGACATAGGTTATAAATTTTATTTGGAATAAAATTATACACTGACGCTTGATGGCAATAAGCGATGCAGTTTTCTTCATGAAAAGTAACTCAACACATTGACTTCGTATAGGTACACAAGTGCAACCCTAAGTAAATGGCTCATTACGCACAGTTATAAACAAAAAACCTTTCAGTTATTTTACCCTCTTTTTTAGAATGGATTTCAGCATACGTGTTAAATATTAGCATGGAATTATATTTTTCACACTTCTCAGAAAGGATTGAAGTATATTTGAGCACTAAAGTCGGTTTTTCAATTCCATTACTTACAACCTATTCAAACCAACCGCAGCAGCCTCACAAATGTAGTCAACGTGTTAAATAAATCGCAATCCAAATAAGAAAATCACGGTCAGAAACTGAGCCTGACATCCGAACTCACAAGTGATTTAATTGAAAATAAAGCTATAGTTGAACGCGGGTGCCTATCAATAAAAAGAAACTGATGTGAACTATTTTTTTGAACTATTTATCACTGAGGGTATCTTACAGAATTTTAAAAATTAGACACAAAATTAAAACCCGCATCAGTCACACGTTAATGTCTAAAAATCGTTCCGATCAGAAAGTCACACAACAATTTAAATCGCTAAAATCTGCGTAATCAAAAATTCAAGTTTCAATATTGTTAGGAGTACAAAGTATAATTTAAAATGAAGGCTAATTTTCAATCCAACACAATGGACAGCATAACGCTACACAGTAGCATGCTCGTCAGTTTCCACCTGTATAGAAGCCCTTGAGTAAGGTAACTTGTAGAGTTGGCCTGGATGGATGACATCTTAATATACATCTGAGGCTCGCGGTGACTTTGCAAGCAACAAAAGCGTTGACAATTGTCCTAGTGCAAATCAAGAAAATGATTTAGAGAAGTTTTGAAGCTGCCAGAAATATTGGAAAGAGTGATGAGCATCAAACTGAATTGTGCGGCTTCAATAAATTTGTTATTGCAACTGCAGCTGTATATTTGCTGCCTCCCTGCAAACTCCCAGTGGTGACTTCGAGGTGATGGCTGACAAAATGCACGAAGGGCATTCTGAGACTCACCAGACTCTAGAATTCATTCAGCATTTTAAATATGTCGTTGGAAGTCTCCCAGTCTCTGATGGTCAATTAGGATTGGTAAAAGAAGCTGCTGACTACAGTGATAGAGCCCTGGAAAGAAAGTGACCAAAAAGCGCCACACATATTTCAGCAACAAAATTCTCCCCATCACGTGTCGGTGAAGAATTAAACATTGCAATGAGAGAACGTCTAAGACTTTAGTAACCATCAAACTTGGTTTTTCAAAGCCATAAACTGAAATTCCGAGGCGATCACAAACAGAAAATAGCATGAGCACTGCACTCAACATCTCAGCGAAAGCACGAGAATCACATCGAGGTGATGTTCTGTGACAGGGCCACGCAATTTTTTCGAAAACTAAGAGACGTTCACGCTGGTCAGAGCTGCGACAAATACTGAGTTGATTTTCACAACACATAGAGAAAAATGGAAATATCAGCGAACAATATCCTATTTAGCACTAACTCTCAACACTAAGAGTAGCTTATCTACAGCAATGAACAAGTTCACCAATCATCGAAGTTCACGAACATGATGTACTTACAAATAGTAAAAATAACCACTTAGCATAAATGAAATATTTTCAGTGTTCCTTTGATCAACAGCTAAAAAAGTTTAGCTTGATTTGATTGGCCATAACTCATAATTTAGAAGCGAAGCCGAGATCAAACTTGAGCACATTTGGAAGAAAATAAATATGATGAACTAAAATAATCACACCCCAGCCCTATCCTTCCGTATGAAAGTAGATGGCGTTTGAAGGTAAGCCAGCGCATACACAAGCGAACACTTTAGTACGTACAGCGAATGACCTTGGGCACTTCTGAATACCATAGTAAGGTAACCGTTTGCTGCACAGTCAGCAGTTCTCATGACAAACCCACACTAAGTCTGGGTGCGCTTCCCATTCTCACAAGCTTCACTTCTCAGAAGAGAAAAACAAAGACTATGCAATTATTATTCAAGACCACGCACACAGACTTCATATATTCCGATCCTACGCGCGCACTCTTGCATTCTCTTCGGACATACTCTTCTTTTTGGGTACTTTTTTTCACTTTACACTGGTGTTGTATAGGAGATGAAATATGATAAAAACAAATACAAATAAAACCTACCCCCATCAGAGTTCGACAATAAGCCTCAGCCACTTTAAGTTCGAAATAAATTTCGATGCAGGAAAAGAGTGTGCTAAAAAGAGTAAGAATTTCCACACACAAGCAAGTACAAGGACTGAGCATAGCATGATCAGTATACGATACTCAAGCTTTCTAACACATCCTCGTTCACACAAAAATCAACTTTAGTTGTAATCTTCTCCTCTATTTGTTATGTCGAAGCAGTTTCAAACTGCAAGGAGTATTGGACGACAACGTAGTGAAATATCAGGCGGCGTTACAAAAGGCCGAAAACTCTTGGTTGGGCGTAATTTTGATACAGACTTACACGAAAAAGCAATAAAAAGAACCAATTTCTCGGTCAATACAGGTTCATACGTTAATATTCTTACAAAATAAAAGAGTACGTAAGAGAGAAAAGCTGCTTGGCACAAGAGAATCACAATGACGTCAGAGACCTGACTCTAGAGAACACTATGGTAATATCTCGTCTAACACTAAACACAACGAAAATCAAGTCAAAACCAACGCATGTACTCTAATGGAAGCACAACTCCCCAGTGGAACACAAGACACCTGCTGATTATCTGTCAAGAGAAGCCTTAGCTCTCAAAAATGGAAAAAATGTACCTTCAGATACACATAACCACAGGCTTAATTAGCCTTTGTAAAAGAATGGAATAAAATCCTTGGTCCAAAATACCGGTAGTTGAGCAAGTAATAATAAAACTACGAAAGCTAATTAAGCACTGAACACAAGAATTAGCTGCCGTCCTAACTAGGTTAAGAACACGTCAATTCTACAACTAGACCCAGCACCATAAGAATGTATAGATATGGAGAAGCTAAAACGGTCAACAAACCATTGGACAACACATTAGACTAGCATAATTAGTCCATGAACAAGAGAACTTTGGAGCAAACAGTAAAGAAAAACACATATCGCAGTAGCTTAAGATTAGATTAGATTATTAGTTAGTTTAAGCCTCCCTATCCGCTACAAAGGCGATCCAAAGAGAGGNATTTCAGCATACGTGTTAAAAATTAGCATGGAATTATATTTTTTACACTTCTCAGAAAGGATTGAAATATATTCGAGCACTAAAGTCGGTTTTTCAATTCCATTACTTACAACCTATTCAAACCAACCGCAGCAGCCTCACAAATGTAGTCAACGTGTTAAATAAACCGCAATCCAAATAAGAAAATCACGGTCAGAAACTGAGCCTGACATCCGAACTCACAAGTGATTTAATTGAAAATAAAGCTATAGTTGAACGCGGGTGCCTATAAATAGAAACTGATGTGAACTATTTTTTTGAACTATTTATCACTGAGGGTTTCTTACAGAATATTAAAAATTAGGCACAATATTAAAACCCGCATCAGTCACAAGTTAATGTCTAAAAATCGTTCCGATCAGAAAGTCACACAATAATTTAAATCGCTAAAATCTGCGTAATCAAAAATTAAAGTTTCAATATTGTTAGGAGTACAAAGTATAATTTACAATGAAGGCTAATTTTCAATCCAACACAATGGTCAGCATAACGCTACACAGTAGCATGCTCGTCAGTTTCCACCTGTATAGAAGCCCTTGAGTAAGGTAACTTGTAGAGTTGGCCTGGATGGATGACATCTTAATATACATCTGAGGCTCGCGGTGACTTTGCAAGCAACAAAAGCGTTGACAATTGTCCTAGTGCAAATCAAGAAAATGATTTAGAGAAGTTTTGAAGCTGCCAGAAATATTGGAAAGAGTGATGAGCATCAAGCTGAATTGTGCGGCTTCAATAAATTTGTTATTGCAACTGCAGCTGTATATTTGTTGCCTCCCTGCAGCTGTATATTTGTTGCCTCCCTGCAAACTCCCAGTGGTGACTTCGAGGTGATGGCTGACAAAATGCACGAAAGGCATTCTGAGACTTACCAGACTCTAGAATTCATTCAGCATTTCAAATATGTTGTTGGAAGTCTCCCAGTCTCTGATGGTCAATTAGGATTGGTAAAAGAAGCTGCTGACTACAGTGATAGAGCCCTGGAAAGAAAGTGACCAAATAGCGCCACACATATTTCAGCAACAAAATTCTCCCCATCACGTGTCGGTGAAGAATTAAACATTGCAATGAGAGAACGTCTAAGACTTTAGTAACCATCAAACTTGGCTTTTCAAAGCCATAAACTGAAATTCCGAGGCCATCACAAACAGAAAATAGCATGAACACTGCATGCAACATCTCAGCAAAAGCACGAGAATCGCATCGAGGTGATGTTCTGTGACAGGGCCATAAGATAACGCAATTTTTTCGAAAACTATGAGACGTTTACGCTGGTCAGAGCTGCGACAAATACTGAGTTGATTTTCACAACACATAGAGAAAAATGGAAATATCAGCGAACAATATCCTATTTAGCACTAACTCTCAACACTAAGAGTAGCTTATCTCCAGCAATGAACAAGTTCACCAATCATCGAAGTTCACCAACATGATGTACTTACAAATAGTAGAAATAACCACTTAACATAAATGAAATATTTTCAGTGTTCCTTTGATCAACAGCTAAAAAAGTTTAGCTTGATTTGCTTGGCCATAACTCATAATTAAGAAGCGAAGCTGAGATCAAACTTGAGCACATTTGGAAGAAAATGAATATAATGAACTAAAATAATCACACCCCAGCCCTATCCTTCCGTATGAAAGTAGATGGCGTTTGAAGATAAGCCAGCGCATACACAAGCGAACACTTTAGTACGTACAGCGAATGACCTTGGGCACTTCTGAATACCATAGTAAGGTAACCGTTTGCTGCACAGTCAGCAGTTCTCATGACAAACGCACACTAAGTCTGGGTGCGCTTCCCATTCTCACAAGCTTCACTTCTCAGAAGAGAAAAACAAAGACTATGCAATAATTTAAGACCACGTACACAGACTTCATATACTCCGATCCTACGCGCGCACTCTTGCAGTCTCTTCAGATATACTCTTCTTTTTGGGTACTTTTTTTCACTTAACACTGGTGTTGCATAGGAGATGAAATATGATAAAAACAAATACAAATAAAACCTACCCCTATCAGAGTTTGACAATAAGCCTCAGCCACTTAAGTTCGAAATAAATTTCGATGCAGGAAAAGAGTGTGCTGTGAAGAGTAAGAATTTCCACACACAAGCAAGTACCAGGACTGAGCATAGCATGATCAGTATACGATACTCAAGCTTTCTAACACATCCTCGTTAACACAAAAATCAACTCTAGTTGTAATCTTCTCCTCTATTTGTTACGTCGAAGCAGCTTCAAACTGCAAGGAGTATTGGACGACAACGTAGTGAAATATCAGGCGGCGTTACAAAAGGCCAAAAACTTTTGGTTGTACGTAATTTTGATACAGACTTACACGAAAAAGCAATAAAAAGAACCAATTTTTCGGTCAATACAGGTTCATACGCTAATATTCTTACAAAATTAAAAAGTACGTAAGAGAGAAAAGCTGCTTGGCACAAGAGAATCACAATTACGTCAGAGACCTGACTCCAGAGAACACTATGGTAATATCTCGTCTAACACTAAACACAACGAAAATCAAGTCAAAACAACGCATGTACTCTAATGGAAGCACAACTCCCCAGTAGAACACAGGACACCTGCTGATCATCTGTCAAGAGAAGCCTTAGCTCTCAAAAATGGAAAAAATGTACCTTCAGATACACATAACCAAAAGCTAATTAGCCTTTGTTACAGAATGGAATAAAATACTTGGTCCAAAATACCGGTAGTTGAGCAAGTAATAATAAAACAACGAAAGCTAATTAAGCACTGAACACAAGAATTAGCTGCCGTCCTAACTAGGTTAAGAACACGTCAATTCTACAACTAGACCCAGCACCATAAGAATGTATAGATATGGAAAAGCCAGAACGGTCAACAAACCATTGGACAACATATTAGACTAGCATAATTTGTCCATGAACAAGAGAACTTTGGAGCAAACCGTAAAGAAAAACACATAGCGCAGTAGCTTCTGTAGTTGTTTTCCTCAGGCTCAAGTGTTTAGAAAAGAAACTTAACATTATACCATGTGCACCGTTTACGCAAGAAGACTTAATTTAGCGGTTAATGAATGATAGAAATCAGACGAATTAAATTGAGAAGCATATGAAAATCCATGAGAAGCAGCCAATTCCGGAGAGAAAATTGTTCAGAGCAGGGCGTCCAGGAGACCCTGGGGTTGGAGGGCACGCGG
>JACJUY010018502.1:0-10575 GCA_014220935.1 Platorchestia sp. MABIK
CCACACTGGCGTCCCTACACCCCACACTGGCGTCCTCACACCCCACACTGGCGTCCCTACACCCCACACTGGCGTCCCTACACCCCACACTGGCGTCCTCACACCCCACACTGGCCTCCCCATGTCGTGATCTTCTTCTCTGTCAGCATTTCGTTGTGAATTACGTGGATCGTCCGCTGAGAAGTTCAATTTAGATTGCAATTTAATTCCTTCGTCGTGATATGTGGTGTATATCACTTTCATTTGTTTTAATAATAAGGCGTGACTTATGTCCTCGCCATGATTTTGATTTAATGGTAGCATTTGCTACGCTGCTACCACCCTTAGAATAAGGGAAATTGAATATTGATAATATCAAAATGATTGATTTATTTTAGGTAACGCTTTCCATGCCTTTTATGTCTTTTCTCAACTTTCCAGAACACAGGTATTGATACACTTGTAATCAAGATGTAGATTTAATTATAAGAATCAATTAAACGCGCATTACAATCCTAATGAATAATTGTTCATGTTACATAATGGTGCTAATACAAGATTTCGCTTTCTGTATTGAAATAGACCTACATCGACCTACGACCTGAGGAAATTGGGTTAAGTTAACAATGCGAAGCTAATTATGACATGAGAACTCATCTTATAGAGAGAGATGTGAAGTCCCTCGGATGTCGAGATGGGGAATGCCAGGGGTGCCATTCTGGGATGACAGCCAGGCACGTAGGTACCAGGTACGCAGGTACATAGAAGCGCCGTTGATAATAGGTCGGTTATTAGTATTCAAACATGGAGATGGAATGTCTTTCTCTTTGAGACTACGGTTGATTTGCACTCGGTAGTATTAGTATTTACTCTATAATGACAAAAAGTAAGTTAGCCTGCGCCCAATGGGCAAGGGCGGACAAGCCCGAAACACACTACTCGCTCTGATGGTGTCTCGCACTTCACTCCTAGCGTTCTCTCGGGCTGCTGCTGCTACGCGAAGTCAACCGCAAGCTGGAACTTCGATCAAACGTCGCTCTATAAATATGAAAATCATCCTAGCGTATATGAAAATATGCCTAATTGAATCAATAATATGTATATGAGTTCCCATGATGAAATACTTACTAAAATATAAGAAATACTCCTATAAATAGAAGAATTACAGATTACGGATAACTTGAATGGAAGTAAGGCTTCACGACGTTGTAACATGGTCGGTACGATAGCTGAATCGTGAAGGCTTGTTCAGATGTCGGGCTTCTAGAAGATTCTTGGTAGAAGAGGCGTACTTTTCATCTGTAAGTAACTCGCGATGAAATATCTCTTCAAATATGATGACCGAAGCAGTTCTTCATGGAGATTCGAAGTGAATACGAGGGCCAGTCGCAACATTCAATGCAATCCATAGCACAAAAAAAAAATTCTGGACGCTTGATATGATGAAATCATATCACCCACACCCCACACTGGCGTCCCCACATCCCTTACTGGCGTCCCCACATCCCTTACTGGCGTCCCCACACCCCCACTGGCCTCCCCACACCCCCACTGGCCTCCCCACACCCCAAAACTCCCCACCCGCACCCCAAATCTGCGAGAACTAGCACCACAGACGCTGGCGCAGGACAGGGAAGCGGCGAAAACATCGCTAAAATATGCATAGCATTAGTTGAGCTCTCAATCTCGTTACGTTTCCGCCGCGCGGACCTGAGCAGGTTTTAATTAACTTGTCAGTTTTTCGCCCAGGACAGCGAGGAGCAGGTGGAGTGAGAGAGGGAGAAAGAGAGAGAGAGGATTTCGCAAAGGCTGCTGAATATTACTGCTAAAGATGTGTTACTCAACGAATAACGCGCGGGCGAAGCCACGGGAGTTGTGGGGGGATGTTTTTGTGCGATGAACTGAGTAATTATTGAACGGTGAAGTGATACTGAAAGGACGAAACGACTTCAAAGCCTAGGAAAGTTATTATATGAAAGTGTAATACTGAATGAACAACACATCTGGGAAGAACACGTGAGCGGTTGTAAGGAGATTTAATACTGGGCTAACAAAAGCAGTGCGATGAAATGCGTAATTATGACGGCGAAGTAATACAGAATGAACGAACAAAATCAGCCTGAAGAACAGTGTAATTATGATACGGAGAAGTAATATTGAAAAGAAAAAACAAATGAAAAGAAAATCCATAAGCGATAAGAGTAAGAAATTAAATAGAGTAGTATAAAGGAACGAACAAAATCAATAGAAAGAACCATGGATCTCGCACCATCTTTTGTAACGATGATGCATCGTACGTGATACGCTTGGTGTGGTGCTTAATGCCATGTTTCACTCGGTCGATAACCACCTCTTGTATGCATGATACGCTTGGTGTGGTGCTTAATGCCATGTTTCACTCGGTCGATAACCACCTCTTGTATGCATGATACGCTTGGTGTGGTGCTTAATACCATATTTCACTCGGTCGATTACCACCTCTTGCATGCATGATACGCTTGGTGTGGTGCTTAATACCATATTTCACTCGGTCGATAACCACCTCTTGTATGCATGATACGCTTGGTGTGGTGTTTAATACCATATTGCACTCGGTCGAAAACCACCTCTTGTATGCATGATACATATGGTTCTGTGTACATTAACACAGATGAACAAATATACTCAGTCAACAACCAAGTCAATGCTGTGAAGCAAATCTCAGGTTTTTTATTGCTCCGTAGGAAAACCTTTCCTTTTGCCTTATTTTCTGGAATTCCTTACAGGTATAGTATTTTAGAAAATATTTTAGCTGAAAAAGTATTTTCAGCTTTCAATAGTATTTTAGCAGAAACAGAACACAATTGAACACGAGAGTGTTCATAAGTGGAATTTTTAAGGTGCCATTTCACGTGTTGTTAACAGAACTTCAGAATAATATTAAAATTTCAAAATAATTTCAGAATAATATCAGAAGATTTGATTAGATTAGATTATTAGTCAGTTTAAGCCTCCCTATCCGCCACAAAGGCGATCCAAAGAGAGGAAGAAGGAAGGCACCATTTAGTATGGAGTTAAGGAAACGCGGAATCTATGCAGAAAGGGCATAGAAACAGTAAGTTAAGAAAGAAGTTCATAAAACAAGATCAAAGTCGAAGAAGAAAGTAGTAGGTGCTGAAAAACAGGACATCAGTGAACCGAAAAAAGATGGTCCTTAACAGAACAAAAACATTTTATTTCAACAGAAAGGAGGCCTACCTAACTCTCAGCTCGGGCCCTCACATTTTACCCCTGGAATAATATCAGAATAATATCAGAGTATCAGAATAATATCAGAGTATCAGAATAATATCAGAATATCAAAATAATATCAGAACATCAAAATAATATCAGAATATCAAAATAATATCAGAATATCGAAATAATATCAGAATATCAGAATAATATCAGAATATCAGAATAATATCAAAATATCAGAATAATATCAAAATATCAGAATAATATCAAAATATCAGAATAATATCAAAATATCAAAATAATATCAAAATATCAAAATAATATCCGAATATCAGAATAATATGATGTTAACAGAATAATCACGCTCACGCGTAAAAGTTCATCAGAAAAACTCAACAAAATTATTGTATGGCTGCGTGAACTCAAAGCTGTACTGAGGGCCTCGCTCAAGTCTATGCATGAACGGTAATTTCATCGTTAAAAAAATTATGATGACAAAAACTGCATGGGTATAGATGACGAATTTATGCAAAGAAAAACGATACAAGGCATAGATAAGCGCAGTATAGGCGTAGATAAGCGCAGTATAGGCGTAGATAAGCGCAGTATAGGCGTAGATAAGCGCAGTATAGGCGTAGATAAGCGCAGTATAGGCGTAGATAAGCGATAATAGGCGTAGATAAGCGATAATAGGCGTAGATACGCGATAATAGGCGTAGATACGCGATAATAGGCGTAGATACGCGATAATAGGCGTAGATACGCGATTATAGGCGTAGATAAGCGATAATAGGCGTAGATAAACTCAATATAGGCGATAATGGGCATAGGTAAGCGATAATGGGCATAGGTAAGCGATAATGGGCGTAGGTAAGCGATAATGGGCGTAGGTAAGCGATAATGGGCGTAGGTAAGCGATAATGGGCGTAGGTAAGCGATAATGGGCGAAGGTAAGCGATAATGGGCGTAGGTAAGCGATAATGGGCGTAGGTAAGCGGTAATGGGCGTAGGTAAGCGGTAATGGGCGTAGGTAAGCGGTAATAGGCGTAGGTAAGCGGTAATGGGCGTAGGTAAGCGATAAAACTGTGGAACATAATTTTTTTTCAGTAAGGTCTTGGAGCGAATATAAAGTTATTTCTTGTTGGTGAATCCTAAAACTGATCTCGAGAGAATGAGCTCGTCCCTAGCAGCACCAAGTTATTCCGGAAAACTGTTGCAATAGCACACAGAATCTCCAAACACACATAATTTGCTCACACACATTATCTCCACACCCACACATTATCTCCACACCCACAATCTCCACACCCACAATCTCCACACCCACAATCTCCACACCCACAATTTCCACACCCACAATCTCCACACCCACAATCTCCACACCCACAATCTCCACACCCACAATCTCCACACCCACAATCTCCACACCCACAATTTCCACACCCACAATCTCCTCACCCACAATTTCCACACCCACAATCTCCTCACCCACAATCTCCACACACACAATCTCCACACACACAATCTCCACACACACACACCATCTCCACTCACAATCTCCACACAAGGCTGAGAGCAGCAACAGAGCAACCCCACCCCTTTCGCAGCAGCCGCCCAAAAGACTGGAATGGGAATGTCCGGTCGCGAGTTAACTTCTATTCCCACCGGCCGCTGGACCTGGATAGACAGGCCCGGGACGGCCCGTGTTTTATGGAAGTAGCGCAAATCGTGGTGGAGGAAACAAGGTAGGGTCATTTCTGTTGGAGAAAATACACCTCCGCGTGTTCGGTTAGCCAATAAAAGGTTTTATTTCAAAAAAACTTTATGACTTCACCAAAACGCCATTTCGTTAGGCTAATAGTGGAGCCAGATTTGGGGGTATCAGTGCTACCAGATGCAATATGAGCGCTGCTATTGGTTCGCTGCCGTAACGTCAGCAAAACCACACCGTCAACGAAAAAAAGACTGGTTTGAACCTACCTTGTTTCCTCTACCGTGGTCGGAAGTCGGGGTAGGATTCCAGAGTCTCGCATTAGCGTTGTCTCCGGAAATACGGGAGATGGAAAGTTGGTGGAATTGGAGGGCATGTTGTGGCAGTATCACCTGCCCACACACCTGCACACACACACACACGCACGCACACACACACACAGAAACACACACACACACAGAAACACACACACACAGAAACACACTCACACAGAGACCCACATACACATACACACCTACCCACACACCTGCCCCTACGCCTACTCCCACTCTGCGTTGTCAGGTAAAGTTTTAACATGCAAAATTTCCTCCTTAAAATATTTCATCAGAATTTCTTCACCAAAACTTTCCCCACTCCAAAATGTCTCCCGAAATTCGAGTGCGTTAGACACTTCCCCACACACCCAAACTTCCCCCCACGCACCCAAACTCCCCCACACACACCCAAACTTTCCCACACACCCAAACTTCCCCACACACCCAAACTTCCCCACACACCCAATCTTCCCCACACACCCAAACTTCCCCACACACCCAAACTTCCTCCCACCCTAACTTTTCCACACACCCAAACTTCCCCTTACCAATTTTCCCAGTTTAAAATTTCCCCGCACAAATTTCCACACACACCGAAATATTCCCACGGCAATTCCCCAACACAAAATTTCTCCACAAAGCTTCAAGCTTCAGAACGACCCAAAAAATCTACACCTGGCATCCCAGCACAAAAAACTCGAGAGAGAGAGAGAGGGAGAACTTCATTAACAAATTCAGAGTTGCATTCATTGAGCAGGGCGCCCGAAGTGGTCCGCATGTTGCCTGCTATTTTTGCTCCCTTGACTCGGTGAGTCGAAAAAAATGGGCCCGTAATTTCAATTGTTCACGGAGACCGAATATTAATGGACGGCATTGAGCGCCACTCAGCGAGAAATTAACTGAACGTGTTGCAGGAGTCGGAGTTTGTCAGGCGTTTGTCAAGTCTTGACGTTTGACAAGTCTTTACATTTGTCAGGTCTTTGCATTCGTCAGGTTTTTGCATTTGTCAGGTTTTTGCATTTGTCAGGTTTTTGCATTTGTCAGGTCTAGGCGTTTGTCAGGAGCTCTAGGAGTTTGTCAGGAGCTCTAGGAGTTTGTCAGGTCTAGGAGTTTGTCAGGAGGCCTTAGCAGAGTTGCCGAATTAATTGCCGTGTTCCCCCGGGGAAAAGTGAGGCTGCTTGAGTGGCTTGTCTTTGAAGGGGCCTCAGGCTGGGAAAATGTCTCGATTTTCGTCATTTTTAGGCTGGACCAGCGAATGAGCTGAGGTTAATGCACCCCCTGGGGTTCTCCAACTCACCCCCATGGGAACTAGGGGTCCCAGCCTCAGGGCGTGCTGTGGTAAAGTTGTTTTTTGATGCATAATTTTTTTCCTAATGCATAATATTCGTCCTGATGCATAATAATACTCTCAACAACTGAAAAAAACATTGAACGAAAGCATGTCCGCTGTCTGCTCGAAAAAGAAGATTTTTCAAAGCATAACTGCCAAGTAGACGACCTACGTTCACAGATATCATTTTTCTGAACAGAAACCAAATGATTTCTTAATAATAATGATAATAATCACCATTCAGAAGCAAAATCATTTCGTTCTGAAAAAGTCAAGCAGCTTAGGTTCGAATTTGCAAAAAAAGAAAAACCGTTTTGATTAGTTAAAAATATGTGAAAAACGTATTTGTGAACCTAAACTAACTTTAAATGAAGAACTTTCTTTGCATCCACTTAATTTTGTTCTCAATAAAAAGCTGAGCGATATCTTAATTACCTAAATGAAATAAATTGTGAAGAGATGCTAGCCAATCTTTACTTAAGGGAACGCAGAATTGAGCGAGACATGCAACCCATC
Source organism: Platorchestia sp. MABIK (assembly GCA_014220935.1). NCBI lineage: Eukaryota > Metazoa > Arthropoda > Malacostraca > Amphipoda > Talitridae > Platorchestia > Platorchestia sp. MABIK. Next base: position 7,067 of record JACJUY010018502.1, read on the forward strand.
GAGCAGCAATGTAAGTTATTATTATATACGAAAGTTTTAGCCTCCCTTAACCACGACAAAGAAGTTCTAAGAGAGGAAGGGGAAAGGCACCATTTAGTATGGAGTTGAGGGATCGCGGAATCTATGCACAAGGTGCATAGAAACAGTAAGCTAAGAAAGAAATTCATGAAACAAGAAAAAGTTGAATAAGAAAGCAATAGGTGCTGAAAAACAGGACAGCAGTGAACCGAAAAAAGATGGTCCGTAACAAAACAAAAACCTATTCTATTTCAACAAAAAGGAAGCCTACCTAACCTTTAGCTCGGGCCCTCACATAGTCCCCCTGGGAGCGCTAATTCCCATAGATACAACAGTTGTATCCCCCTGAGGGGAGCAATGTAGGTACTCTACGAAGAGCTACCATCTTTTTTGCCTAACAATCCACAAAAAATTCCAATGAACTCTCAGTTTTTACTTTTATAAATTGTAGAAGAGAAGGCGCTAACATCAACCAAGACGATCCGATCCTAAAAATGCTGGATCGGATCCCGCGGACAAAGGAAAGCTTCTTCGAACAAAATTGTAACCCGAAGAACAAGTTTTATTCGCCGACCCCCGAGAAAAAGTACAGAGAAGTTGCGTCGAGAAAGACCCGGAGGCGAAGTTTCGATGTACAGGACGAGAGCTTGCCGTCTAATTACTTCAAGTTTATCGTTAGTGATTTATAGATCTTGAAAGTTTAGCATTCTTTCCTTCTTTCACTTTTTTACTTCCGTCTACCTTTCTCCGAAAAACAGGCAGAAATGTTGGGGGTTGCTCTCCATTGCGATGGAAACCAGACGTGTGTCTCAGGCAGCTTGGCAAACAACAAACGATAATCAAAAAAATTAAAAATAAATTAATTTGATGTGAACTGATTTTATACCGATGCGAAAAAAAATCATTATGAACAAAGTCCAAAAATTAAACCACTGACATTCAAACGAAGATTTGGAAATTGTTGCATTGTAACTGTGAAGTGGATCGAGGCGATATGAAAGAAGTGGTGGACGGATGGAAAATTCTCAAAAATTGAAGGAATACTTAGGCGTCAGAAAAAAAGTTCCGACGCTTCTTTTCAGCCAAATGCGACAAATTAAAAAAAATTAGGTCGTATGTACCCATAAAATCAATTAATGTATTGCAGAGTTGTAGAGTGTATTGGAATGCCTTCCCACTTGAAAAATTTGCTTCGAACTAAAAAACTGGAAATGTGCTCATTTAGCAAACCTGGGATCTTGATTAGATTATTAGTTAGTTTAAGCCTCCCTATCCTCAACAAAGGAGATCCAAAGAGAGGAAGAAAGAAGGCACCATTTAGTATGGAGTTAAGGGAACGTGGAATCTATGCAGAAAGGGCATAGAAACAGTAAGATAAGAAAGAAGTTCATGAAACAAGATCAAAGTTGAAGAAGAAAGTAGTAGGTGTTGAAAAAACAGGACAGCAGTGAACCGAAAAAAAGTTGGTCCGTTACAAAACAAAAACCTATGCTATTTTAACAAAAAGAAAGCCTACCTAACCTTTAGCTCGGGCCCTCACATTGCCCCCCTGGGAGCGCTAATTCCCATAGATACAATAGTTGTATCCCCCTGAGGGGACCTGGGATCTTGACTAAACTAAAATGATAATTCTCATTTTGATTATCATAATCCAAAACCATCATAATTATTATACATAGTACCAAACTCGTCAACGTGAGACGGTTAAAGCCAGTACAAACCATTTAGAGGAGAATGAGCCAGTGAAAACAATGATGTTGTTGTGATTAAGTTAATTCAAAGTTATTTGGCATTGGATAAGACAGTAGAAAGATACCATTTTGTGGTGGATAAAACATCTTCAAGTTTTCATTTTGTAATAGTTAAGACTTTTAATGAAGACTTTTAATCAATTTGTTCACCACAATTGATACAGTAATAGATTGTATCTCAAGTATCGTACAACGGACACATTTGAGTATATCTACCTGTGGGCCGGAAAAGTTCAACGACTTCTAGGACACTTTTAAGATTATATTGAATTGAACAACTGAAATTTTTGTTACCTTAATGTAGGGAAAACAACAAAACATCATTCCTACGACGATAAACATCAAAAATTTGAAAACTGAAATTTATGGTGCCTTAAAGTAGGGAAAACAACGAAAACTCATTCGTACGACGATGAACATCAAAAATTTGAAAACAGCTGAAATTTATGGTGCCTTAAAGTAAGGAAAACATCAAGAACTCATTCGTACAACGACGACACAAGAACTATCGTTTTGCTACGAAAATTATAAGTAGAGCATTAATTGTGCATAGCTGAGCAGCTTTAAGCCTGCTCCAATTGTTAAAGATTCAACTTTAGCCTTTCACACAATCTCAAAATAAATAAAAGAGCAAGGACAGTAACTCTCAAATTAACCTTTATACTGTATTTTAATCATATATGAGAAATAAAAAAAATGGAACGTTTCGACCCCTAAGGTCATCTTCAGCATCTGAAAAAAAATTTAATAACATAAAGTCCCTATGCAAAACATTTTAAAATTAGCCAGCTATTTGTAACAGATAGGAGGATTGCGTGTCGTTTAAAATTGGCTTGTCTTTCATGATAAAAAGAGATTCTAGGATACGGAGATCAGTTTGACTAGATGCGGTAGCCATAAAATTTGATGCTGAAGATGCTGAAGATGACCTCAGGGGTCGAAACGTTCAGCTCCAATTGTGAGAGGAAATTCAACAACAGATGATCACCACCAATGTTTGTTGAACACGAGAAGAGCTGAGACTTTAACCCAACAACGGCGAAATTGTTTTGCGTTAGAACAAAATATTAAGGTCATTTTCCTTACATTATCATTATCATTCACTTACTTGATCATTCATGAAATCCAGCACAGTGTGTACATTTCATCGAAGCATTTAGAATAAAAGGCCGATGTGAGTGATTTCTTGGTGTTCAGCAAAAATAAAGTTAATGGAAAAAAGTTCAGCTTAGTACCTACAATGAAAGTGAAGGTGTTCCAAACAAAGGAAGGATGAGGGGATCAATTCGAATGTGAGTAGAACTAGACAGATAATCCCCGGCAACGTTTATAGAAGGTGAGAAGTGGCAAGACTCCAGCCTCCCTAATAAAGGTGTTCTAAATAGAGGAAGGATGAAAGGACCACTTCGACCGTTAGCAGATCATCACCACCGACGTTCATAAATTTCAAGAAGCACGATCACAGGACAGATAACAAGGCTCGAGTGTGTGTGTGCGTATATACACATTGTGTTATCGTTAGTGGAGACCGCCAGATGGTTCTTTGACGGCCGTGTTTGCCTGCAGCGGCGGCTGATGAGGCAAGTCTCGAATTTGCTTAATGCCGCCGCCTGCTGAATTGCATTTGCATGGCGGCCGCTGTCCGCCGTCGTGGCGGACGCTGGCCGCCGCCGTCGTGGCGCACGCTGGCCGCCGCCGTCGTGGCGCACGCTGGCCGCTGCCTTTGTGGCGATGTCCACA
>JACJUY010018509.1:0-10557 GCA_014220935.1 Platorchestia sp. MABIK
AGTGTGTGGGGCAGTGTGTGGGGCAGTGTGTGGGGCAGTGTGTGGGGCAGTGTGTGTGGGGGAGTGTAGGGGGAGTGAGGGGGATACAAGAGAGCCCGTTAAGCACGTACGGACACTCAAGGGCTGGGGAGGGGCGGGTGGGGAGGACATGTTTGCAGCGCGGGGAAAACTTGCTGGGAAAAAATAGGAACAAGTGGAAAAAACATTGAAGAATTGAATAAAATAGGGAGAGATCACTGTAAAAAACTAAAGAACATGTTGGAAAAGCAGAAAATAGTTTAGTACAATGGGGAGAAGGCGCTGTGAAACTTCGACAAAATTTTGGATGTTGACGGTATGTGGTTAAAGTGTTTAAAATGTCGAAAATTGGGTGAAGGCGAAAATTACTGACAACGGGGAAAAAATGCAAGTGGGGAAGGATCGATTGGAACGGTTGAAATATTGGTGGAAATGGGAGAAAATGTTGAAGAAAATGTGGAAATATTTTTGCAAAAAATGGGTAATTATGATTAAAATTGAGAAATATTGTTGGAAATAGGAAAATATTGATTGAAACAGGGAAATATTATTCGAAATGATTAAATATTGTTGGAAATGAAGAAATATTGTTGGAAATGGAATTTATGATGAGCTTGATGATAATCGCAATTTCTGTGGGGTAAAGTTAGGGAACCAGGGTTATCCATGGGGTAATTTTGTGGAGGGTAATTATTTTCAGGGACAGAGACAGCGGCTATCGGTGGGGGTAGTTTTTTTGGGGGAGGTGATATTGGTGGGGGTAATTTGGCGAAACTGGCGATTTGGTGAAAGGGGGTAATTTTTTTTGGAGAAGAGTAATTGGTGGGGGTAATATTAGCGCGTGAGGTAATAAATGGGGTAATTGTGGGGTAATTACCTGAGGTAAATGTAGAATGGGGAATTATTAAGGGACATTTATATTTTGGGGGACAGGGTATATTGATGGGGTAATTTTTTTATGGGGTATGGAAAAACTTGTTGGGTAATTTTGGGAGTACAAGAATGGGGGTGACTATGGGGAGTCGAGTAGTGGGGCAATATGACCCACCTGTAGGAGATGAGATCCCAGTTCCCTCATGGCTGTCTCCATCGGGTTGTGCGGGGGAGGCACCGCTCCCCACGCGTCCCCCAGGCCTGGGGAAGAGGGAGTAATGAACTTATACACATGTATTATTTGGAAGCACATGTCGGTTTGTATTTTTACAAATTTTGACTAAGAAAATAATAGCGAGGAATAAGGCTTTGAAACTTAACGTTGATCTACGCATTATGGAACCTCTTTATATTTTACAACGGAATCCTTTTGCTATGTCGAATCGTACAACCTAATTTGATACATGAAATCCTTTTTTAAATGACACCCAATCCGCTTTTCCATTGCAAATAGTTTAGGGTTTTGATTTAGTTTTTATTCCTTACTTTTACGTTCATTTTTTGATATTTTCAAGATGTATTTTTATTTTTTTTTTTTCCAGAGCACTTTTGTTGGGAATGACTCATTGAGTCAAAACGTTCAATTCTAACAGTAAAGCTTTTAGTATAAAATGTTGAGTTTGAAAGCACTATTCCTCGCTATTATTTTCTTATGTATTATTTATTATATATTTAATAGGTCAGGTATAATAGGAATAAAATAATATATTAAAATAAATATACTGTTCACTAATGAACTTATATATTATTTATATAATAGGTCAGGTATAATAGGTCTGAAATAATATATTAATATTTTGTATACTAATGAACTTATATATTATATACATAATAGGTCAGGTATAATAGGTATGAAATAATATATTAATATTTTGTATACTAATGAACTTATATATTTTATGTTAAATATATAATAGGAGAATTATAATATGTACAAAATAATGTTGATTTAAATGTAATTTAAATTACGTGTAATATATATGCATTATGTATAACATAAATATATATATTTAGCAAATATATTGAAATATTATGTGCATTTATCAAATGCATCAAATTTTGTGCTTTTCAGGTCCATGCATACATTGGGTTGAATACATTCTATGGGCATATACGAATGTATTAGAAATTAGAAGTGAATTGTCAATTTGAAATATTTAATAGGAAAGCACAAATAGTTTGTATTTTGGTTTTTGATATATATATATAGATGTTTAGCTATAGAAATAAATTTGGTTACATGTGTATATGTTTGATTAAAAATAATTCCTTAATTTGTAGACAAATTTTTTATTCAACACCTCAACATTTCTAAATTCTAATGCAAATTAAATCGTGTAGTACTATGAAGTAATGTACATTGGATTGTATGTTTTTTTCACACACATATGTATTAGAAATTTAAAGCGAGGAGTTAACTTCAATAATTTTACTGTAAAAATATACATGCATAATATTCTCTACGTGTGTGCATGTGTATGTGTGTGTCCGTGTGCGCGCCTCATGTGTCCAGTGTGTCCGGTGTGTGCCACACAAGGGCCCGCATGACACACGACACGCCCGATGTGTAGATACGAGACCTATTCTGTGTGTCTATATATACATCGCCCCTACACACACACATATACCCTCTGTATATATTTTTAGCTTCTACTTATGTAGCCTCCTTTTATATATGAACGCTTCCGGACACATCATGTTTCTTTCGTTACAATATATATATTTATATATATATATATATATCTGTGTATATGTATATATATATCTGTGTATATGTATATTTAGCTTCTACTTATGTAGTCTCCATATATATTTGAACGCTTCCAGAAATACCTTTTCCGTCTCTTTTGTTGCAATATACTGAATTTACTCTACAAATATATATATTTAGCTTCTAATTATGTATGTTCAATGCTTCTGTAAATATGAACGCTTCGCGAAATGTCTTTTGTGATATTTTAGAAGGTGAAATTATTTCATCTCAAGATGAATTTTCATTTTTTGTTTCATCTTGAGTTGATTTTTGTTTCATCTTGAGTTGATTTTGTTTCATCTTGAGTTGATTTTTGTTTCATCTTGAGTTGATTTTGTTTCTTCTTGAGTTGATTTTAGTTTCATCTTGAGTTGATTTTTGTTTCATCTTGAGTTGATTTTTGTTTCATCTTGAGTTGATTTTGTTTCATCTTGAGTTGATTTTGTTTCATCTTGAGTTGATTTTGTTTCATCTTGAGTTGATTTTGTTTCATCTTGAGTTGATTTTAGTTTCATCTTGAGTTGATTTTGTTTCATCTTGAGTTGATTTTGTTTCTTCTTGAGTTGATTTTTGTTTCATCTTGAGTTGATTTTTGTTTCATCTTGAGTTGATTTTGTTTCATCTTGAGTTGATTTTGTTTCTTCTTGAGTTGATTTTGTTTCTTCTTGAGTTGATTTTTGTTTCATCTTGAGTTGATTTTTGTTTCAGCTTGAGTTGATTTTGTTTCATCTTGAGTTGATTTTGTTTCATCTTGAGTTGATTTTTGTTTCATCTTGAGTTGATTTTTGTTTCATCTTGAGTTGATTTTGTTTCATCTAGAGTTGATTTTGTTTCATCTTGAGTTGATTTTGTTTCATCTTGAGTTGATTTTTGTTTCATCTTGAATTGATTTTTGTTTCATCTTGAGTTGATTTTGTTTCATCTAGAGTTGATTTTGTTTCATCTTGAGTTGATTTTTGTTTCATCTTCAGTTGATTTTGTTTCATCTCAAAATGAATTTTGCGTAATTTTAGCTTCATTTTGTTTTGCGTAGACTTACACGTATTTTTGTTTATCATTTTTGGTGTATTTTTACACACTTAGAAAACACACACACATACACCTAGACACACTCACAGACCTCACAACGCGCACACACACACACACACACACACAAAACAAGCACCTACACACACACAAAATACACACCTACACACGCACCAGACGGCGTAATGTCATCAACAACAGCTCAACATTGCCGAACTCGATATCAAAACTTACGACATCGCTGCCGCGCGCTATTTACGACATCGTAACGCCGCCGTATTTACGATGTCGTTAGGCCTCCATGTATACGACGCCGCTACCGCCAGCGCGGGTCGTTAGCGCTACGACGTACGACATGCTGGGCCGTGTCGTACTTACGACCTGGTCGTTTGGCGTATGAGGAATGGGGCAACTTATGCACAGATTTTGCTGACACTGATTGAGTATTGATGTGTGTACGTACATACGTGTACTAGTGTGTGTACGTACATATGTGTACTGGTGTGTGTACGTACATATGTGTACTGGTGTGTGTACGTACATATGTGTACTGGTGTGTGTACGTACATAAGTGTACTGATGTGTATACGTACATATGTGTACTGGTGTGTATACGTACATATGTGTACTGGTGTGTGTACGTACATATGTGTACTGGTGTGTGTGCGTACATATGTGTACTGGTGAGTGCACGTACATATGTGTACTGGTGTGTGTACGTACATATGTGTACTGGTGTGTGTACGTACATATGTGTACTGGTGTGTGTACGTACAAATGTGTACTGGTGTGTGTACGTACATATGTGTACTGGTGTGTGTACGTACATATGTGTACTGGTGTGTGTGTGTGTACATATGTGTACTGATGTGTGTGTGTGTACTGGAGTGTGTAGTTGTATAATTATCTGTATAATGTGTTTGTCGAAGGCAATGTGATAATCACTATTATAAAAGGAGCCGCGTCCGTCCGTCCGTCTGTCCGTGTGTCACACCCACCAGCCTGCAGTGTGTGATGAGCGTATCTGTGATACAAGCTTCATCAACTCCCCAATTTCGTATCTGTGATACAAGCTTCATCAACTCCCCAATTTCGTATCTGTGATACAAGCTTCATCAACTCCACAATTTCGTATCTGTGATACAAGCTTCATCAACTCCACAATTTCGTATCTGTGATACAAGCTTCATCAACTCCACAAATATTTTCGGTACATTAACCCAGCAGATTCAGAGTCGGAATGAACATCATGTGAATTGGTAGGTTAGATTAGCTTGTGTAGAATGTCTGTAATTGAGACTGAGGAAGTTATAGGAAAGGTATAAGATGGCATAGAAAATGGTGGGAAAGCCATGTTAAAGCTCAGTTGGTCTGCCACGTTATCACGCTGTCAAGGAAGCTCAATGACTATTTTTGATAGGAGTTTCACCAGTGCACAAGATTAGGAGTATTTTAATCGCGGGTTCGGTTGGGTTGGATGTATTTGTTTTTGATCCACATCTGAAGTAAATTGTTTAGGAAATTATCGATTCCTGTCATATATGACGGATTGCATACACGAAAAAAAACCTACACCTCGACCTTCTCGCAGCGCCAGCAGCGTAACATCACCTCCTCCCGCCTTGTAAAAAAAATAGGTCTGTACTAGTCCCATGTAAACATCACAAACGGGTCAACAATGTAAAATAGAGATTACAAAATTGCTAACACGATAAAATGTTTACATTCCAAAGCGACAAACCTTGTAAAAATGTGAACATCACACACTTGTGTAAGTTTTCAAACATGGTAAATGTAAACATCCCAAGCGTATAAACTTGTCAACTTTGTAAACTTTGCGTTGTAAAATGTAAACAGCCTCACCTGAACATGCTGGTCGCTACATGAACGATCATTTTACTCACGCAATCAATTTGCTCACGCAATCAATTTGCTCACGCAATCAATTTGCTCACGCAATCAATTTGCTCACGCAATCAATTTGCTCACGCAATCAATTTGCTCACGCAATCAATTTGCTCACGCAATCAATACGTGACCGCAATTTGCACAAAGTTAGGGATCACAAACTCAGTGATTGCATTCATGTTTTGTGTTGTATTTATAAAAAATAAACAATTTAAAAAAAAACAGCCAATTTCAAAATTGATGAACGGATTTTCAATTGGAGTTGAGTGTTGGTAAATTGATCGCGTTAACACGTACAGTCTATACCATACGCGGTGTTGTATTGTATAGTCTAGGTATATAATATTGTATGCAGTACAATACAGTACTGTATAGTCTAGGTATATAATATTGTATGCAGTACAATACAGTATTGTATAGTCTAGGTATATAATATTGTATGCAGTACAATACAGTATTGTATAGTCTAGGTATATAATATTGTATGCAGTACAATACAGTATTGTATAGTCTAGGTATATAATATTAAATACAATATTATACAGTATTATATAGGCTTGCTATATAATATTTCATGCAATATTAAACAGCATGGTTATATAATATTGCATACAATTGAATATACTACAATATTACCACAGTACAATATTATACCACAATAATATTAGAAGTCTGTGGCGAGTTCAGAGATTTCCTCGTTGCGGCAATTTATGGTTGCCAAACTTCGCGACCATTTATGGTAGTGAATTATGGGTTTCGATGTTTTCGAGAAGCGTATCATGTCAACATATAAGGAAGCCATTTATGACTGTCATTTCAAGAGCATATTTGTGGCTACCATATCCATAAGAAATTTATGGATGCAATTTCTCGAAATATTTTACGGGGTAATTCGGTGTGGCAATTTGTTGATGCCATTTATGGCTACGCTGCTATTTATGGTAATGATTTGTAATTTAAGGAGACAATTTAAAGTTGCAATTTGCCTAAGCAATCGACGATAATTTATGGAAACAATCTTAGGCAATTTATGGAGACAATCTTAGGCAATTTATGGAGACAATCTTAGGCAATTTATGGAGACAATCTTAAGCAATTTATGGAGACAATATTAGGCAATTTATGGAGACAATCTTAGGCAATTTATGGAGGCAATTCATGGCGACAATCTTAGGCAATTTATGGAGACAATCTTAGGCAATTTGTGGTGACAATCTTACGAAATTTATGGAGACAATCTTAGGCAATTTATGGAGACAATCTTAGGCAATTTATGGAGACAATCTTAGGCAATTTATGGAGACAATCTTAGGCAATTTATAGACAATCTTAGGCAATTTATGGAGACAATCTTAAGAAATTTATGGAGACAATCTTAGGCAATTTATGGAGACAATCTTAGGCAATTTATGGAAACAATCGACGGCAATTTATGGAGACAATCTTAGGCAATTTATAGACAATCTTAGGCAATTTATGGAGACAATCTTAGGCAATTTATGGAGACAAACTTTGGCAATTTATGGAGACAATGTTCGGCAATTTATGGAGACAAACTTAGGCAATTTATGGAGACAATCTTAGGCAATTTATGGAGACAATCTTAGGCAATTTATGGAAGCAATCCCCGGCAATTCATAGGAGGCATTTCAGAACCCAGTTGACTCGTAGCAAGAACTGTTGCAACTGGCATGCAGCAAGCGTTGCAATAAAAGTAGCAGTGAGTGTTACAAGTGTTGTAAGAAGGTGCGTTGCAACAGAGGTTAGTAGCAGCGCGTTGCAGGTACTGGTCGCAGCATCAAATGCGGCAAGTGTTACAAAAGCTTGGAGCAGCAAGTGCACCAAGCGCTACAGTGAGGGCAGAAGCAACAAGGCTTGCAACACGCGAACGAAGGTAGAAGTAACAAGGGTTGCAGCAAGCTTGTAACAAAGGTTACTGAAAGCTCTAAAACGAGGGCAGAAGTAACAAGGCATGTAACAAGGGTTGCACCAAGCGCTACAGTGAGGGCAGAAGTAACAAGGCATGTAACAAGGGCTGCAGCAAGTGCAACAAGAGCCTTGTTGCCACAGCCGCCACCGCCGGAGTCAGGTTACGGCGTCCGCAGTGTCGCAAATTGCGGACCTGATTTTGTGTACACAGGTGTGCTGTGTAGCCTGTGTGGGCTGCTGTGTGGCCTCCTAGGCTGTGTAGGCCGCTGAGTAGGTCAAAGTTATAAGGCATGTCTCCTAACCATCATGTTGACTTGTGAGTTTTTTGTGCAGGCCTACTAGCTTATTGTTGTGCCGGCCTCAGTTATTGAATAGGCCTTTTAGAAAATTGTGTGGCGTAAAAGATTATCTATCAAAATATTGACTCGTACGTCATGACGAAGACAGACATAAGATCATGGCGAGGCCAGACGCAAGGTCCTGACGAGGACAGACAAAATGTCCTAAGGAGAACAGACACAAGGTCCCGATGAAGACAAACACACTGTCCTGACGAGGACAGACACATTATGTATACAAGAAGGCACCCACCACAGATCAGTGCGGNCATAGGTTTTATCACAGTTTTTTCACGGCAAATCAGAAGAAAATACTGGTTTTTACCGTTTTCAAAACCCGAGTTTTACTGTTATTTCACGGCAATTTCATATAATTAGTTTTTTTACCGTTTTTCATTTCCAGGTATTACCGTTCAAAGCACGGAAACTCCTCAGAAATCACGGTTTTTCACCTTTATTTGCTTTCAGGTTTTACCGTTTTTTCACGGTTTTTTGTTGGCAGCGAAGTTGCCATACCTTTTACCGTGAAATCACGGTGAAAATTTTTACAGTGTAAGATCATGGCGAGGCCAGACGCAAGGTCCTGACGAGGACAGACAAAATGTCCTGACGAGAACAGACACAAGGTCCCGATGAAGACAGACACACTGTCCTGACGAGGACAGACACATTATGTATACAAGAAGGCACCCACCACAGATCAGTGCGGGGCGGGCGGCGGTGGGGTGAGGAGGGAACGTGCTGCCGCCGCTCCCGTAATCGCGTGTTATGGTGTGTGAGTTGGGATCATGCAATTAGTGTATGAGGGCTGGGGAGGCCTAGGCCTCCTTAATGCAGGCCTACGCAGAGGGGAGACCCAGATTTCCACGGCTTATGAAGTCACTTTAGCGAATGAACCAAGTTTTTGGTTTCTTCCAGTTGTTTGATTTCTTTTTTTGGGTTGTTGTTTGCCTTCTTTTGGTTTTAGTTGTTGTTTGACTTGTTTAATGTTTTTCGTTTTTTGACTATTGTGCGTGTTGCAGTTCTGGGGTTTCATCCTCAGGATTTTAATGTGTTTTTGAAGGGAAATTGAAATTTTTGTTTTAGTTTTTTTGATGCAACATAGGCGATCTCACGAGAGGAAAGAGGAAGGGCCATTTAGTATGGTTTTACAGGAAAACAATATTGAAAATTAGCATAATAAATAACTCCATTTTACGCTGAAAATGGTAATGATTGACGTACAAACGACAATATCCAACAGGGCAATCTCTAATTACACAATATCCAACAGGACAATCTCCAGTCGCACAATATCCAACAGGACAATCTCCAGTCTCACAATATCCAACAGGACAATCTCCAATTACACAATATCCAACAGGGCAATCTCCAATTACACAATATCCAACAGGACAATCTCCAATTACACAATATCCAACAGGGCAATCTCCAATTACACAATATCCAACAGGACAATCTCCAGTCGTACAATATCCAACAGAACAATCTCCAATTGCACAATATCCAACAGAACAATCTCCAATTGCACAACATCCAACAGGAAAATCTCCAGTTGCACCAGACAATCTTCAATTAAAAAATACATAAATAATCGCATGCAAATATAGGGTGCCCCCCTCAAAAAAAGATACCCAATTTTCAAAGGCTGTGATTCAGAAACTATTCAACTTACAAAAAAAAATGTAAAGTCAGATTTCGTTCTCTCATGCTGTGGTATCATTGATACGCCCTTTTTCATTGATTCGCAATTCAACCCTTGAGTTGAATACGAATACGAAAAAAAGAAAAAAGAAAAAGAATCCGCAAGCGTGATCTTAATCTATTCAAGATTTTTACCGACCGAAGATCCTCACAAAAGAATCGGTAACATCAAAATATGGGCTGTCTTCTTCGCCGCCTGCATGCATTTTTTTTGCCGCTCAAGAAATTAAATCGCTTGGGCAGAGAAGACCAAGCATGCTCCGGCGAAAAAGTTAGACTGGGTATGGGCTACGTGTGAAATGTTGCAATTACATTCTATTCATCGACTCATGATTCGCCGTTCAGAATGGAAGATTAGACCTATTTGCTGCAATCATCAATTTGCATCATCATCAATTTGCATCATCAACAATTTGCATCATCATCATCAATTTGCATCATCATCAATTTGCATCATCACCAATTTGCATCATCATCAATTTGCATCATCACCAATTTGCATCATCATCAATCTGCATCATCATCAATTTGCACCATCATCAGTTTGCACCATCATCAATTTGCACCATCATCAATTTGCACCATCATCAATTTGCTGCAAAGAGATTTGGAACACTTGCTGCAATCATCATCAATTTATTTTTCACTTTAGTGGCATTTTCCATTTAATAAACGGCGGAAAGTAACTAAAAACATGCTCTTAATTTCATAAAATTCGAAGTTGACCTAAAGCGCACAAACAGGATATCAATATCGGGCACTGAAAATACTGCATAAAGTAAACCGTTGGATCAAATCTTCTGAAATTTTGTGCAGCAATGGAACAAATGTTAAGGAACAAAACCTAATTTGTCAATTTTTTGTAAGTTTATTAGTTTCTGAATAACAGCCCTTGGAAGTTGGGTCTCATTTTCTGGGACACCCTGTATGAATAGGTGCAGTACATCC